>CAJPEV010003116.1:0-34529 GCA_905338385.1 Darwinula stevensoni | reverse complement strand
ACCGCTGGAACGAATTGCGTTCGTTATGCGAGGTACCACTGTACATTGTTTCCCCCTGAGATTGTGATTTGACCAACTGCACGCGACTGCTGGGTGAAGAAGGAGACGTTGAAACTTGGCATTTGGACTCGGTGAAATCTCCTGAAGTGGAAGTTGCAGGTCTCTACTCGTATCGTGCCGACCGACCACATCACGCCACTGGAGCAGACGAAGGGAGTGACGTCACATCCTTGAAGGAGGTTGCTTGCGCTGTACAGCAACCGCACCACTTCGCCGGCGGACGGGATCGGAGGAGGATGCGGCTGCTGTCCTAGCTTCTCGTCGGGTTCGCCTGGAGGGCGATGGGGACCAAAACGACTCAGGGATTCTTCTCGCCGCAGAACTTCAATATGAAGATCACGACTCCGATTTCCGAGGTTGCCGTTCTTTTGGATCTTCAGTGCGCCATGGCTTGCACGCGGTGAGTCCCCCGAACCATGTATTAAGACGGTGACTGCCTTCGAAGTAGTTGGGAATCAAATGTCTGAAGGCATCTCGAATTTCACAGTTCCGTTTCCCATGCAAAAACATATAGAATTGAAAAACGTTCCTTTGGTCGTAAATTCGCGAACTCCTGGGCATACGAAAGGGTATGTTTGCAATTGGGTGTCTTGATGGGTGCAGGCGAATACGCTAGCAGAGAGAATCTTTTCCTCGAACCGCTTATAGCTGCTGGCTGAAAGGACATCTCGTTCCTTCGGCGCGATCGCGTCATCAAATGTCGTCACTCTCGGGCAAGCAGCTGCCAGCGAAACGCAATGAACTGTGAGATTGTTCGGCAGAATCGCCCAGAAAGAAGACGTAAACAAAAACAAGACCTCGAATTCTGGAGCTTGGCTGCGGGCTGGCCCGGTGGGCCCGACGCGAACCGCTGGTCGGGTTCCTTATGGTCGATCGAGTTCCGTGTCGGGTGTGGGGCGAAAATAAAGTCATTATTCCTACGTGCTACTATGAGAATAGCCGATCAGGAAAATTAAAATGGTATGTAACAAAGTTGAACAAGGTTAGGCAAGTTGATACCGCTTCCCAAAGAAATTCGCGATGTAGCCGATATAAATAGAATTGGACATGATTAGGATTAATTGGAATCTCCGATTTTTTTTTTCCATTCAGGAACTCGACATGCTTGAGCTACTCCGTGACACAGACGTCAGGGACTGTCGTATGCCGCTTCGGATCCAGATACGACGAACCGAGGACTGCCGATCCAAGCAGCACATTCTTTTACAGAGAAATACCAGAAGGTGAATTCATATTTTCTTTTGACGAAAATTTTGAGAGCGAATATAGCTGCAACGAGAGGAGCGAACTTTAATTACTTAATTAACCAATTAGATAATGAAGTAATTAAGTTTCGCTTTTTTACTTGATTTCGACGCGGTGAGATGCTATTACAGCGAAATTCCTCTTCCTGACCAGACTGCCCCAACCCACGAATTTCTCGTACACTGGATTCTATAACTCCGCAGGTAGTGGCAAAGATGTCGCTACCTGCACTCGATGGAAGCGCTCCTACGAATTCTATCTGGAAGCATTGCAAGCGAAATGCAGCGCAGAAAAACTCCAATTCAAGCCACGTTCGCCAAGAAAAACCTTTTTTTTTACATAGGGATATGGAGAAAACGCGAACGAAAATATCAAACGTAGAAGCTGGGATCGATGTGAACAAATGAACTCTCGTTTACGAAAGGTTTGCAGTGGTTTGCAGAAGATTTTTTCTAGTAGGGATTTTGATCTGCTCGTTTTCATCGTTTTTAAAGATTCGCAGCTTTTTGTTACCGAACGTTTCGCTCCCGTAAATATGAATACTTCAAAACGTCTTTCCAGTGTCTCGATGCCATGACGTCTCAATAATTATTTTTATTTTTGATTTTGATGATTCAATGAATAGTAAGACCGATCATCCTGACGTAAAAAAGAAGTTGTACAACCATCGATTGAATGAGGCAAAAAGAGACGACATGTCCTATCGTGTGAACAGTGTATCTTTGAGATTCAGTCACTCAAAATTCGTTTTGAACATTTCAAACATAAAACGATGTTTCGCATTACCGAAAAGCAGTGGTCCAAAAGAGCGAGCATTGGTCCATAGCTTGGCCCAACAATGGCCCCTTCATGGCAACGTCGGTAGATCATTGGCAACGTGGCAGGCATGCTTGGCCCATTCTTGGCTCACGCTTGGCTAGCCATTTTTTAGCACTTCATTGGTGGAGGACATAGGCCCATTCATGGTTCCAGGCTTGTTTCCTATCATTGGCGTAACATTGGCAAAAGGCAGTCCCAATAAAGGCTTCAGGTTGGCTTGCCGTTTTTGACCCATCATTGGCAAAAGACACAGGCTCATAGACGGCAATTTGTCTATCCCATATCGAACGGTTGGGTTGTTCCAATGTGCCTCAGTTGCACTTGAAAGTGTCCGAGAGATGAAGTTCTCGTGTAGGCCTCTAGATGGCAGCATCGTTCTCACTTTCCAGACAATACCCAAAAGTAGCCTTCATCCTTTCTCTAGATTTGTCCTTCACAAAAGTACATAGTACCATATTATATATTTCATCATGTCTCATAAAGGCGATCAATCGAAGCCGTCATTTCTTCGTTTATTACCTCCATATTCCTGACAGATTCATGGAGTTCAAGAATTAATCAAGATAATATTGCCTATCAGAACCCCTGCCGTAGCATAATTCTTCCTTCAAATTGATCAATATCAAGTGATATATACATATGTACCTGCGATATATATATGATATCTTGGACCCGAACAATTTGCTAATATTGGGTCATTCTTGCCCCCAATTCATTAAAACCCATTGGCCGATGAGAATCGGCCAATGGGTTTTAATGAATTGGTTACGTTACGGGATCGGCCCATCGTTGGCGACCATGGGTGGTCGAAGCACTTTGCCGATGATATGCCATGCTTGGCCCAATGAAGTCTTGCTATCTGGGTAGTGTGAATCATAATTTTTTTCCGAACGTATTATTGGCATGTACTTGCCAGCGCTTGCCTCTTCACTTGACCTTAACTGTGGAAACATCGGCTTCCGTGAAGGGTACACACTGGCACCGGGAACGAGGAGTTACGTGAAGATGACCGTGAGTAGCATCAACGCTAACGACGCCGCGACCGCGTGCCAGAAGGAGGGCGCTCAACTCCTCTCCTCCAACAACGCGGCGGTGCACAACCACACGATGCAGCTGTGGAAGATCAGGCCGTCCGGCACAAACTCTTTCTGGGTCGGCGGGCGGAGCGTCGGGAACAAGAACAGTTGGGTGTTCCCAGACGGTGAGTCGTTCTCGTCGATAGGCATTTCTTCGGCATTTCATCGACGATGCGAAGTTATTTCTCCCCTTTCTTCATTATGCTTGAAAATAGTTCCCATCGAAAGCCTTTGAGCACCGAAATATCTACTAAGTTGCAAGAACTTTTGAAAGGATTTTCTTCACCCCAGAGCTTAGCCTCATGAAAGACAAGTTCGCCGGCATTAAAGGTGATGCGAATTGACAATATTTCCCCCCCCCCCCCCATAAATCCTATTCGTCGGAGACACGTATACCTTCTTATGATGTTTCATATGCTACGGTAATATTTTAATATATCAGCTTAATTCAGGCATCAGCTTCATGCACCACCCTGTGACTCAGCACGATAACCCTTCGTACTTCGTTCATTATTCCTACCAGTCTTCAATTTGCATTTTTCCTGCTCTGAAAGGATCCTCCTCTGTTTTTCAGGCACCACACTGAATGTCACAGGGCCAGGCCAATCTTACTTCTGTTCGGGTGAGCCGAATAACGATCCTGGCTATTGTCAATGGATTTGGGATTGGAAAGGCGAAATCGGTTGCTGGAACGACGCACCTTGCGATAATATTGGGAAAGGATACTTCTGCGAAATCAAACTGCCAAATTGATCCGGCAAGAGGAACTCGATCGCACATCTGTAGATAAGCAAAGGACAAAATAACGTTCCAGTCGTGAATTGACGAATTCCTTGCAAAAATATCTGATTGCTGTGTCGTATGCGTTGCACGTGCCAGGCGATTCTGAAAACATTTAGCTTCATTCTGGATGAGAGATTCAACTACCCCAATGGTACAAAAAATAGGGTCAACATAGAATAAGCATCGAATCGGCATTTAATGAATGTCGATTCAATGTTTTGCGCTACTGGGATATGAACCACTTTTGGAAGTTTTTGAAAGAGGAAAAGCCCTGCTCTGGTATTCCTTCGTCACGCAAGCACATATGCAGAGTGGATTTAAATGCGACGCTTTCTCATGATTTTTTTTTGGTAGGGGATATGTGAATAAACATAAGCAATTTCTTGTCGTGTATGCACCCAGTATGACGTAACAGGAACAAGATGCAAAATTGTCACAACTCCCCGCTGATATTTTCTATTTGGAATATGAGTCTTCTAAGATCTTATGAACCTGGATCAGGCATTTCTGAACCCATGGAAAACATGGAAATTGTCAAAACCATTTCTTGGCTTTTTTCAGGGTTGACAGGTAATTTTTTTTCACTCTGTCCATGTTTTTTTTTACATCCCGTTTCCTTCAACATTTAAGCAATGCATTGCTTATTAGATGCCTTAATTAATGTGCTCATAATGAATGAAAACGATGCATTTCCATGTGCATGCCCTTTTTTTCAATTCCCAGTTTAGTCAAGGATGTAAATTGGGGGGGTGGGGGGGGAGGTCAAGGCAACTGCACTCTTTAGTGTGTATTAAACAATTTTTTATTGGCTCACTTTATTCCCTGTGATGTAATAGCTTGAATGTATGGCTTTCTCGGCTCCTGTTATAATTCGCCTTTATTTTCTGTAAGTAGGACTGGCATTAATAAGCAAACTAATGTTTGTTAAGTAGTATGAATCCTAATTGAATGCAATTCTTGAATCATTATGTCAACCCTGTGGCAATCCTGTGGCAACCCTGTGGCAATCCTGTGGCAACCCTGTGGCAATCCTGTGGCAGTCCTGTGGCAACCCTGTGGCAGTCCTGTGGCAGCCCTGTGGCAACCCTGTTGCCAGTTTTAGTGCAGCAGGATCACACCCTGCCCTGGGAGTGTTCGTGCCACGTTTAAGAGGTTTTTTCGTTCGAAAGTAAGATTCATCTTTTAGGAGCCCTTTCTGTTTCATCCACGGTTGGCAAGCATATCGAATAAATAAATGCATATCCTGCTGCATCACTAACCAAGAGTCAATCTTGATTCCGTCTTCCTCGCTGCGCGGCTTGCAACTGCGAAAATGTATCTGGATCGCTCGAAGTCGGGAAACATTCGTGAGTTCGGAGATCTCGAAGCCTCGGCTCGACTCTGCCTGTGACAACAGTTCAAACCGACAGACTCTTTTCCGCCGTGAAGTAAAAAAATGCGGTAGTAAAAATACTTTCCAAGTATGCCGGGAATGCCTCGTGCATGACCCAAATGGGATTATCGGCGCAGAATCAATTCTCATCACCGACACATGTCGTCATGATGATGGCCTGTCGGTCTCGTCCGGCTTCAATACTAAAAGTCCTGTACGAATCTCAGGAGGTATTTGACGAAAGGAAATACCGAACATATCCCTGGTCTAGGAACCATTTTCAAAAAAAATTTTCTGGCTGAAAAATAATCTTACTGCTCGTCTACGTGGCAACTAAAGAATTCTGAGGAGACGATGGAATTGTTCTCCGAAAACAGCCTATGACCGCAGTGGAGTGGAGTAATTGCGCCTCTGCACTCCCCCCACACCCCACATCCCACCACCCACCACTTCCCCACCCCACATCCCACCACCCACACTCCACCACCTCCTCAACCCACACCCCGCCTTCTTTCCACGCACCATTTCTACAACGCGCCGTCCTCAATCATCAATCACGTCAAGATGAGCAAGATAATCAATATTTTCTATTAAGATTTTTAAAATTGTCCACCGTCGGCTGAGACACAGGCTTTTAAACGCTTTGGAAAGTTGTCCACGATGGCCATCAGTTGTTTCACCTTAATGTCGTCTCAAGCCTTAAGGAAACCCTTCTTCAGCGAATCCACACTGCTGCGCGGTGTCGAGCAGACCTCCTTCTCCAAAACGGACCAGACGGCGTAATCCATGGGGTTGAGATCCGGGGCGTTGTCCGTTGGGAGGAACGTCCGGGGCACCATGGGCCCAGAACTGCTCTCAGGATGCGGTCTCGAGAGGAGTCTTGATGACCAGAGGAGTCTCGCCCGTGCCACAAATCTGAGCCCGCACCATCACCGACTGTGGGAAATGCGACCTGCTCACAGTTTTCTGAGAGCAGTTCTGGACCCCTGGGCACGTGAGCATTTTCTCGGTGTGGCTTCGCTAAATAAGATTTTGCTGAAGGCTTGGGACGACATTAAGGTCGAACAACTGACGACCATCTATCCGAAGCGTTTAAAAGTCTGTATCTCAGCCAACGCTGGACATTCCTTTTGGACGGCCGAATTTTCAAATGGAAATTTTTTTATGCCGTCGGTGCACGATGTCTCATTTTTCAGTTGTCGGACTGCCAACGAAGCGGTTCAAATCTCGCCGAAATTTCCCGTCAGGCATTTCGAGTCCCTGAAACCGCTGCGACAGTTGCCATCGGTAAATTCAGTTCATTTTATCATCTGGTTCTGATTCAGGATCGTACAACTCAGATAGTTTTAAGCAAATCTTTTTTTTTTCTCCTGGGGGAAACTTTATTATTTGCTTCCCGCCCCATATCTTTTTTCGTTTCCAATTTTTTCTTCATCAAAATGAGGTGTTTTTTCCCATCGACGCATGATTAACATTCATCGCAATTAACCTGAAATGCAGGAAAAGTCTCACTGAATTTCACCTGCAGCTCCACAAATGCTGCATATCCGAAAATGTTTTCAACGTAAGCATTGAAAAGTGGAGAAATCGAGGGAGGACCAGTTTAAAATCCCAGCTGGAATATTCCAGCTGGACCAAAGCTGTAAATTCGGACCATTTCCAGCTGGCAAAGAGCTGGAAAACAGTAGGTACCAGTTGTTTCTTGGCTGGAATTTTCAACTGGAATGCAGATGGTTTTAATGGCTGTTTCCAGCTGGAAATTTTCCAGATGGAATTTTATAAAAAGAACCCTACAGCTGGAATGTAGCTAAATTTACAGTTTAAAATCAGCTGTTCCTGTTGATGGATTTCCGACAAAAATAGTCAAAGAAAATATTCTCATTCAGTTAGTTATATTGCAATTAGGAAGAACTCTGGAGTTGACTATTTTCCAGCCGTTACGCAGTTGGAATGGGTCCGAATTTCCAGCTGGAGTCCAGCTGGAAATTATAGCTGTTTCCAGCTGGGATTTTAAACTGAGGAGGAAGAGAAGAGAAGGCAGAGTTGGTCGTCTGAGCACCCTCCCCGCCCCTCCCTCCTCTCGTGAACATCGCGCTAACTTCATTCCAGTCAACTGCATCACCTAATCGGCTTAATGCAAATGTCGTTATAATTGATGTTATCACGCAAGGTGCACTGCGTGACTGCTGGGGGCTTGATGGGATCGACGCTCATATAGTGATAGGTGGAAGAATCGATGTTCGGTTCATGGCTGGACGCGTCGAAATCGAATATGCCATATGGCGGCGCCCATGGGCGCGTGGAATCAGTATGATTTGTTCTTGCCGCCCTCGTGAGCGTTGAGAAATGTTTCTTCCTTCGTTGCCGTTTCAGATATCGCTCTATTTTGGTTCCTTGTTCTTTTTCGTGTACTGGGTGGCGGAACTCGGCATCCTGGTATACAAATATGTGGGCCTGGACCTCCCGTATAACATGAGGGTTGTGTGGACTGAGGTGGCTTTACTATTTTGCCTCGGCGGCGTGGAGTCGACTCGGATCTTCTTGGCCAAGAGAGGGAATTTCACGGCAAGGATGTTGCCGGTGGCGATTTCCGTGATTCTGACCGCACCTGTTGCCATGGGTGTTCTTTACCTGCTGCTGTGGCAGGAGTTCGTGATCCGGCTCGACAGCGTGCTCTCTTCAGTGCAGCTGGGTTTTCTGGGACTCCAGACGTTGTTGGCAATTGTCACCCTGGTGAGATTTGGTGTGGCCGATTCGAAGAGGAGGGCTGAGGCCAGGAAAAATCGTGGAAGCGTTAGCAACTGAACTTTCAATTCCATCACATACAGCTCTATGCAAGTATTTCATGGTAAGGGGTTTGGCATGTTTTAGACTTTAGATTCGCTTCACTTTAGCTTAACGTCAGGCCTAGTGGATTTTCTAATTCTAACCAGAGATTGAGGCACTTGATTATTTATAAATGGTGACATGATTTTGCCTTCGAATACAGCCATTCCTATCACATCTCCCTCTGTTATTTTCCTCATGCTTCTGCTTCTCACATGAGTGTCAATAGTGCATCAGAACAATACATTATATGTGCAATGAATGAGCTCCTTTTTTTAGTCATGACTCTTGAATCTATCCTCCATAGGAAGAAACCAGAGTGAAGAAAGTTAAACCATGATGGCAGGCTGAAGATCAAGACCATGAACAATTCTGCCTGCCCTCAGATCACCCACTTGTCCGTGTGCCACCATGTGCATTTCTGTGTTGAACACCAATGCATTTGTGTGTCATGAATCTGTGATATTCCATTTTAGTTTTCTGTGTCAGGGGCACCGTTTCCACTCGTGGTGGCTTTGATTATGTACCAATCACCTTCAACTTGTATGCATTTTTGCAATGGTTGCACTATTTTGTCTAGTCTGTTTCACATGTGGTTCCATGAACTTGACATATATTCTTTTTTCACAGCATATCAATGAGACTGAAATGTTTTTCACATTAAGTATTCTTCTAGTTTCCATCTGTCAGATATGTGAATATCTACCAGATGTTCTACATGGAAATAATTGGCATAGGCAGACAGAGTGTCTGCTGTGGACAATCCTCCACACCCTATATGCTCAATGCTATTTGCTTCAGACCAGTGGTGGCAAACTCGATTAGACTGGGTGCCGGAAAGAATGACTTCAGTGGTGATTACGGGCCACAGCAAAAATGTGACACCTTATCCTTAATGCATACAGACTGAAATTTACCATTAGTTTCTGTAATCAACAGTTGAAGAGGACTTTGCAGGCCAGACAGAATGGACTGGCGGGCTGCCAGTTTGACACCCCTGCTTTAGACCAATTTTTTTCTTTGGGTTGGTGCCCTTTGATGAACTGATTGATAATTGAAGGGACTGTGGTGGATGTCGCTTAGGACTATGGTCCTGGAGACATTTTTTTTTAGAGTTCTCAGGCCATTGTGGGTATTGTATTGTTTAGGAGAGAGTCTGTCTTGATTGTGCCAGTACCATATATACCTTTCTGTCTCAAAAATGTTTCACTTGCTAGTAAATACAGAGAGTAAAGACTCTATTTGGCCAATTTTTCACCTAAAAACTTTATATTCCATGGGTATTGGGTAGGAAATTTTTTTTTTGTGTATGGTGGCACTGATCCCTGCTTCTAACTACATTCTTAAAGGATTTTTAGAACTATTAATTCCACTTTATCCATCTACAAGTGATAATTGTATATCTTTGTTTGCTTATTAGACTATAACAGAATATTTTCCTTGAAGAATCCAATTACTATTTTTTTTTAGTTGTTATTTTATTCCATAATTCATGCATAAAAATGTATTAAATATTTTAGTTAATGCCTCCCTTTAAATTTACATATTTTCATTCTTCCTCATTGATTTGTATCAGGTGAGGCTCAATTATGGAGGAAGTCACAAACCACGGAGCCTTTTCAAAGGATTTATTTTCTTCCTATCGTATTGTTGTCCTTGAATATTAAGAAACCAGGTCTGAACATTGTATGGCATTCTGTGTCCTTCAAGGCCCCAAATTTTTGCATTCATGTAGTAAAATCAGTTCCATATTTGTTCTTCTGTAGCATTTTGAGTTCGGTAGAATCTGCTGAGATGGACCCAAACATTATTTTTTTCTTCTGCCAGATATACGAAATCCTCACAATAGAGTGACATTTCACACAATGACCAAAGATGTTGCATCAAGGAGGGAATCGGATCTGCAGGGGCGGACCCCCACTGCCAGAGTACAACCCTGGTCCCCGCTGACCCTCATAGAATCTGGGGACGTTGAGCAGCCATACCTTGCTAGCACTCCCATGCACGCAGTGTGAGTTCTCATTTTCCTAGTGCCTTGTCCTATTTTTAAATGCATTCTTTGCCAAAGGTTACCCCAGATTGCTTGAAGATTTTGTTGGGAAGCATGGCATTCATTGCTTAGATGGACTCAGAAATATTGGTAAATTCATCATTTGTTGCAAATTGGAAGTGTGGGAGGAGGGGGAATTTGTGTGGAAGATGGAGACCAAGTTAAAAAAAAAGGTATATAATCATCTGGTAACATAATCCTAAGAAACATGGAGAAGTAAAGAAAAATAATGAAACTTGCACTTTCATGGACATGTCTTCAAAACCCTTACTCGTGAAACTTTGCCAGGCTTTTAATTTTTTTTTCTTCAAATTTCATGCTGAAAAAGCCTCGAGAACTATGCTTTCTGGAAAGTGGAAGCCAAGAGGCATTGAAAATATTTGATATGAATCAGTCAGTTGCGTTTTGAAGCATAGGAAGCAGTTATGGATTTCTGGTCATGGAGAGAGGGTTTCCCAGTATTTAGATGAGTTAGACTTCATTGTGGTACAAATTAAGTGCTATCTATTGGGATGCATCATTTCCCATTATTATCAAAATAGGGAAAGAGGAATGAAATTGTTAGTAAACTTTCCTATACATAAATTGCTCTGGTTCTTGTTGACTAAACAGTTTTGATGAAATATTAAAGCAAAACATAGTCCGGCTGCCCCTATGAGCACTGATGCAAAGATTCTTGGAAAGCAGGAAATTTGTCTATCACTTTTGTTGAGGGAAGGTGTGATAAATGCTGGCTGTGAGCAACTGCTTGTAACCATGGCAGTGTGCCTGAGTTGATACCTGTGGAAATGCATGGGGCCCTGCAGTCTGTCACCAGACACTTCAGAGAAGAATCAGACCAGGCAAATCGTGCCATGTTCTCACAATTGAATGAGAAAGTGGTTCAATGTTTGGGGCATGGACCCCCTTGAATGTGATGATCGGTTTGTATTTTTCAGGTTATACATATAAAAATGGGCTTGTGCAATAATTATATTATTTTTTAAACACCAGATTTGCTCAAAGATTCCAAAATTTCTGTTCACAATCCTCATTCATGTGTTAAACTTTCTGTATTCTTTGCCTTCCTGGAGGGGCTAAAAGTGAAGGACATTCGTCAAATGATGAGACATTGGTACTTTTCCTCTTGGTGTACAATGAGTGTTGTTTGCTTGCTTCTGTTGCATGAAATTATTTTTGCAGCTCAGGCAGACTTTTGCATTGGGACTATACAGTTATTGTTTCAAAGTAGCATGCATCAGCATTAGCATATACTTTGAAGGTGAACGAATAGTTATGACTTTTATTCTGGAAAAGTTCCCAGCAGCACTTCACACTGAAACATTCTGGAATTCTCATAACTCTTTGTGTATTTATCAGCATGATCCTCCCAAAGGAAGAGGATTTGCTTAACTAAAATAAAAGTTAAGTGCTCGACTGCTTCATGGCACTCCTTATAGCTTGGGGAGTAGAGACTGGTGAATAACCATGTCAGGATGAATATCCTTAATGCCAGCACAACCTGCAATTGAGTTTCCCTGTTATATTACCACTTTTCTGATCAGAATTTGCATTATTAGCATGCAGCTAAGGGCAAATGAGTCAGTACCCATGAGGGCCATGGTAGAGCTGAATTCATCGTGTAGGATCTGGAGGACTTTCCTTGCTCCTGCTTCTCCACCGTAGGCGAGGCCCCAGATCATGGGCCGCCCCACAAATACCTTTAAGGAAGGTCTGTATTAGTAATGTATTTTAATGTTTCTCGTACATTCTACCAAAATTTACAACTCTCAAGACAAAAAGTGGGATTAATATGATTAAGTGTGTTGTGGTTTAAGAGGCGCACAGCACAATCCTGAGTTTTTTTCATGACTCTCAAGGATGTCACTATATTTTTATGTTGGGTCTTTCCAATCACATGTCATTAGCATGCTATGTGACTATAATTGTGTGCTGATGTTTGTACATATATGTGCGATCAAATGAATATTTACTTATAACATTGCTGAATGTAAAATTTGAAGAGAGGGGGAGATATGAGATTTCTGGCATGAAAAAAAGCATCAGTTTGCAATACATCCTCACCATTTTGGCTCCAAGTGCCAGGGCCTTGAATACATCTGTTCCATTAGTGATACCTCCATCAAGATAGACCTCACACCTTCCTTTGACCGTTTTGACTACTTCTGAAAGCACATCTATCTGAAAGTAGAAAGTAGAAATTAATGACAATAAGTTGTTCACTGGCAGAAATTCAAACATTTTCTTTGCTAACATCATGTCTTGAATGAGTACTACTTATAGACAAAGCACTTGACTTATTTCTGTGTCTGACAGTTCAGCATAACCTAATGAGAACCATGTAATAGTTTCTACTAACAGTAGCAGGGACTCCATCAACTTGTCTTGCTCCATGATTTGATACAAGGATGGCAGCCACATTGTAGTGTAAGGCCTCCTCTGCATCCTCAGCTGTCAGGATCCCCTTGACAATGATGGGTAAGCTGGAAATGCTAAAAAAAAAAAATATATATATATGGTTTTCAAGTTACTTTTTAATGCTTTCACATGCTTCATAAAATGTGTTGATATTTGAATACCTTGACAGCCATTTGAGGTCTTTCCATGTGACAGAAGGGTCAAACATTGACATGACGTATTCACTGATTCCTGATCCGCCTGCTGATACTCCTGCTTGTTTAGCTGCCTTGGAATCCACATTGAAGTTTGCCATGCTAGTCAGAAGCAATTCATATTCATCAATGAGTGATGAGATATGGACATTCTCATTATTAGCAGAAGACTGATGAATCATGAAGATTTGTTATGTTTTTTGTGTCAGGTTATTTTAATGCACATTTTGTAATTTGACTATTATAAATGAATTTCCTCACATATTTACCACTTGAGAAAACATTGTGTATTTGTTAGAATAGAATAAAAGGCAAGGTCAAGGGATGGAAGGTTGTCAAAATTCTCCCTTTAGTGATATATTGATTTATCGCAGTGGCGGATACAGGGGGGGGGCGGGGGGGGCGACCGCCCCCCCTATGGCCAGGTTAGCATTTGATTTATTTATTCAAAATAGTATCTGCATTAAATTTTATCGGAGCCATCTAAATAGACACTCAAGTTCTTACCCCAGACGAAAAATAAAAAAGGCGAAAGGACGAGGAATGGTGGTAGGCGGGGGGGGGGGGGGGGGGTAGGAACTTGGGAACTGCCCCCCCCCCCTATGAAAAATTTCTGTATCCGCTCCTGATTTATCCTCCCAGTATCTGCTCTCATCTCTAAGCCTCCTGAAATATGATCTTGTCCCACTCTCTGCTGATCAAGTTTCATATTTAAAATGGATAAATAACTTTTGGCCTAAAGTTGGCATATTACAGAACTTCTCGTGCTATGTGGATAGGATGCAGACTCAGCCTTATAACAAGTTTTCCAGACTTGAGAAACAAGAAAGTATTTGGGAAGTATGTTATGGTTCTAGAAATGGGATGAACATGTCTTGGAAGTTGTTCCAAGAACAGGTTGATTCTGAAAGTATTGTGGGTGTTATACGTCCTACCGATACAAATCTCTACTAACCGTAAATGTGGAGGGAGGATGAACTTGTTGCGTACGTCAGCCAACCTCCGACCAAAGTGTGGTGCATCCACAGTGAGAACCAGGGCTTTGAACCCTGCTTGCTTTGCCCTAATAACTAAGTCATGGGTCATGCTCCTGTCTTTGTAGATGTAGACCTGAAACCACTTGATAGACTTTGGAGCTGCTCTTGCTACCTCCTCAATGGATGAAGTTGCAATGGTGCTGAGGGTGAAGATGGTCTCCATTGACTCTGCAGCTGGTAGGATTTGACAAAGTTATAATATTTTTTATGTTGCTGGAATTGTTTGGCATTATTGAGATCTGAAGGAAGCTTCACTTTAGAATTTGCAAGGATTCTTACCTCTTGCATTGGCACATTCTCCATCTGGATGTGCCATTCTTTGCATTGCTGTTGGTGCCACTCCAATGGGCATGCTCACTCTCTCGCCGAGAATAGAAGCAGAAAGATCCCTTTTTCTGACGTCCCGCAGGACACGTGGTCTCAGGCGATACCTTTTCCGACAAATTTAAAATAATTAATGACACTGTTCATAGAACAAACAAGTAAATGGGAGCCAATCACACATACCTTTGAAAGGCTGCTCGATTATCCAAGAGCGTCTGTTGGTGATCTGCCCCACTGCGGTAATAGTCCAGGGCATTTCGGGGGAGAGTTGAATAAGCATACTTTTCGAAGTCCAGAATGCATACTGGTGGACAGTTGCTGTCCATGGCTTGGTGGTGAGGGTTTTTCAATGTTTAGTTGTGTGCAGTATTAGATCGGGTTAAACTTTAGGTTGTACATTATTGGATTGGATATTCAGGATCTTTTGTGTTTCCTTATTGTGCATAGTTTGTCTGCTCCATTTATTCATAAATTACTCTTTGAATTTTTTCTTTTAATATATATCCTGTGGCTTTATATGTGCAAGCAATTATTAAGGGCAATCTAAACAATTTTTTTAACATGAAGATTATTGTCCTTCTTTTACTGTAATCCTTTAAGATGTTTATGTTTTCATTTTGATCACTTACCTGTTATCCCCTGTTTTTGCTTATACTAGCAAAACGATTTAAGTTTCTCAGTAAAACCTTTATATTGTTAGTCATCTGTTAAAATGAGCGAATTAAGTTTGAAAGATAAGGGATAAGTATTTGTCCTCTGTAGATGACAGTGTGAGAATTGATGAGTCTTTAGCTCTACACCAGTAAGTTAAGTGTTTCAACTCTTTAGTAGTAAGCTAAAAATTCTTGAAGTATGATTCCTTAGTCCTAAGAAAATGGGAGAACCTTGTTCAAGAAATTTTCAAAATTGCATATTCACCCTTTGGTCAGGTCAGTCATATTATTTCTTCAGCCACAACCTGTGTGCATCATTGATGACATGTAAGGCCTCAAATCCCTCCATACTGCATTTCATGCAGTAGGTGTCACACAATGACCTCATGGGATTTTCAGTGAAATCTCTCTCATAACCCTTTTGCTACTATTTTCGACTTGAGTCAAAGTCCTTCTCATACACTTTGAATAAGCTGCGAAAGGGTTTAGAAACTTCTCTATTTGGAAGCAGTACCAGCAAAGCTTGGCTTTTTATCTGGAGTTCTGCGTAGTGTCCTCAATGGTTTGTATTTCATTTACCCACTCTTATATGCTGGTCAATTTCATTGAAGTTCTATAGTTTAGGAAGAAGTGACTGATGGATGACCATGTCTTTCTCAATATGTTTGATGCTGGAACAACCTAAAAAAAAAAAAAAGGGAGTGAGATTGTAAAAAAGTTGACAACTAAGACTAACTCTACTGAATAGGATTGATTAATTAAATTATCCTCCTACTTACCCATGAGTGCCATTGTATTACTGAGCTCATCTCTGAGTATGGACAGTGCTTTTTCAACACCTTGCTGCCCACCACATGCAAGGCCATAGAGAATCCCTTTGCCTACAAACACCTGTTGGGAGAGAGAGGGAAAAAAAAAGCAAACAGAACTCAGACAAGGAAATTATTTACATTGTACTTTTTTTGTAGCAGTATTATCTTTACTAGGAAGGTGGATATGAATAATTTATGTTTGGTCATAGTTTCATTCTTTACCTGTTTTGGTAACTTTATAATGCATAATTACATTCCTGGAGATTTTTGTTACATCTGCATCCTTTGGATATTTTGAAAAGGAATTCCTTGCTTGAAATATTGTTCTAGGTCAGAGTTCTAAAATTAATTTAATGCAAGCAAAATTCAAATTTGATCTTTCTTTGAATTGAAAGTCTGGTGAAGTTTTTTTCTGAAAACTGTTCTATGCAGGTAATTTTAGCAGTATGTTATAATCTTCCCAACCCCATATTGTGTTGAACCTGAGAGAGAGGTCTATTGGTAATTGTTTTTGTTTTCTTGCTATTCTTAGATACAGAAACAGTATTCACTTGTTGGTGTTGTCTAATAGGTTATGAACACACTATCCCTCTACATTCTTCTCCTCATGATTGTATTGAAAGTTTAATAGGTTATGTGGTTGCTCATGATTTTTTCAAGAAAGGCAGGTGTGCATATAAATCATTGAGATTTTCTTCCTTTTCCCTTGAGATTGGTTTTCATCACCCCTCTGGTACATATATCTATATGCCTAGAAGGGGCTTGGTTGTCGCAGAATCCATTAATAAAATTTGATTGGTTTGAAATGATATAAGAAATATAAGAATTTGAATCAATATTGAAGGATTTTCAGGTTAGAATGAGATGTACCATTTGAGCCCCCAGTGCCAGGGCTTTGAAGATATCTGATCCATGAGTAATTCCACCATCAAAGTATATTTCACAGCGTCCATCCACTGCTCGGACGATCTCGGGCAGCACGTCGATCTGGAAACGAAATTAAAGTCTAAGTTTTGCTTCTCAATGATATTGCATTGTGAACTCACAGTTGCAGGCACCCCATCCAACTGCCTTGCTCCGTGGTTTGATACAATGATAGCAGCTATGCCGCTTTCAGCTGCCAGTTGTGCATCTTCTGCGGTCATGATACCTTTCAAAATCAGTGGAAGTTTGGTGACCCTGGGGAAGAAGATAAAGGGTAATTGAATTGTAAGGATTAGAATAATTACATTTTTTCCCATCATTGTAGTGTCATATGGACAGGAGTACATTTAAGGGCTAATATATATATTTTTTCTGAGTTTTTGCTTCTGTGAAAAGTTATATTTCATATATAATATTCCACTGATGATGCAATTACTCATATATTCAATGAATCTTTAATTTGCCTATTCAAGTGGCATTTTACAAAATAATGCAGAATTTTATTTTTTATAGCGTATTTATTTAGCTGTCCTATTTTCCTTTCTTTTTTTTTCACTTATCCTCTTATCTCTTGCTGCTCTCATGGAGAAGGATATTATGATGATGACATACTTTTTCATCCACTTGAGATCCTGCCATGTAAGGCCCTGGTTAAATGCTGCCACACTGGTGTTTAGGTTCCTCTCTCCTGAAGCATCTGGCTTCTCAAAGTGGCACATCCTGCGGTGACAGTATTTGTCCTATTATTGTGGGGCCATGATGGGAAGGAAGAAGCCATGAAAGTAAACATTAAATCGCCTTAGTCGGTATCAGCAGCTTCATTTAAAATGAACTAGATCATGCTTCTTGTTTTCTGCCCTTCACCAAATTCAGTTCCTGTGTGATTCTCATTGAGCATGTTATTAGATGGCCACATTATGATATCATGAGTCTTGCTTCTTAGTTATATGATGTATTCAAACTCACCTGATGTCATCAGGAAGGAAGAATTGCTGCCTGAGTTCGATCTCGCGTCTGCCTAGTATCGGTGTGTCCACCGTGACGACCAGAGCTCGATACCCGGCATTTTCAGCCCGATGGATCAGCGCTTCTGTGGCGTCTTGAGCTGCCATGACATACAGCTGGAACCATTTCATTCCATTTGGGGAACTTGTTGCAACATCTTCCATGGGGATGCTGGCTGAAGTACTCAGGATGTACAGGGCTCCCATGGTTTCTGCAGCTAGAAATGCAGGAGAAAATGTAATCTCTCCTTACAGGATTAGAATATAGAGTCGAATTATTCAAGCATATAAGCCAGAATTTGAAATCCATTAAGATTGATGTGAATGTTACATCAATTATGGCAAAGAAGGGGTGTGTGTCCTGTAGGAGCAGCATACAAAATCTATTTTTACATGAGTCAATTCTGATGGTCTCCTTGCCTGAAGATTTTTTCCTGCAGATTCTTTTCCTGTACTCAGTACTCATACAGTACCAGGTTCCCATAGGTCTAAACTCTGGGAAGAAGTTTTTAATGACTTATTTGGAGTTTCTTTTAAAGAATACGTGAATACCAACCAAAATTTTCCCTTTTCATCCATGACCTTGGATCCTAGAAGAATAGGAATCTCATTAGCTGGAAGTATGTACATTGCATTACAACTACCATTGGGTAAAGCCTTAAGATAGTTTTAATACAATGTTCATGCATTATAACATTACACTGTTATCGAATCGAGCATTCATGATCTCTCCCTGATAAACTGTTGCTAGGTTGGGCTGTTTCTGAGGGTGGCTTTGCAAATGCTTAGTTTGAAAACAAATTATTTTATGTTGTGCAAACTTTAATGGTTTTACCCTGCAAACACCCCTCAGATGTTACTTGATAATATATGAACAATAATGCTTTAATGGGAGCTGTGGAAACTAGAGAAATTGGACAAGGTAGTGAGTACGAATTCTAAGAAAAATTCCGAGATTTATTTATTTAATCATTTGAGTAATTGAAAATGATTATGTTCATGTGTTAAGTAATTGATTATCCTCGAATAGGAACCAGGTCTATCGAAGGAAGAAGTACAGGAAAAATATTCATGCTTGCACTCGTCAAGCATGATGGTGTTCACTGCCATCAATACCCTTTGCAGTTGCAATCTCGCCATCGGGATGGATCAATTTGTTGATTCCAGTTGGAGCAATGCCAAACGGCAGTGAGACCTGCCTTCCCAGCACCGTCGCAGTCAGGTCTCGTGCGGTCACGTCTCTCCGCAGGCATCTTGGCCTCAACTTGTACCTATGGGGAAATTAATTTTTTTTTTACATTTTGCTTCAGGGCTGACCCAGGGTATAGGCACTTTCATTTTTAGAGATATTGGCACAAGCAGCAAACCTACAGGAACAATTGGGATTTTTTTTAAATCAAAGCATGAATTGCAATTAAAGGGTTCTCAACTGACTCATGACATAAGTAAATGTGAGGAATGATGAAGGTCTGGAAATGTCTGATTTACTTCATAGTTAGAAGTGAGATCCAAACATTTCACCTCTGGAAGGCGTCTCTGTTGTCCCGCAGAGTCATCTCCGGGTAGGCCCCGTTCTTGAGGAACATCCATGCGCTTCTCGGAAGGATGTCTCGAGCTCGTTCCTCCAGGTCGGCGATGTAGATCGGCATCTTGTCGCTTTTTGTGGGGGGGGGGGGGGGGGGGGGCCTTGTGCCCCCTGAGCCCCTATGAATCGCCGCCNGGGGGGGGGTCGACCTTGTCGCCCTGGTGGGGGTGACCAGTGCCACTGGTTGGATTGGATTATTTCGGTGGAATGATTAATATAATTTCACCGCATGATTTCTAAGGAGGTTGTAAAGAAAAGGTTTATTCTTAGTATGCGGAATGGTTTTAAGTATACGTCCATAGCTGATTGTGAATTTTCTTTTCTCCTTTGGTAAGATGATCCCATCAACAGATTCAAGAAAATAAGTGTGCACTTATTTTATTGCAGTAACGTGTTGTCACTTTGTATTATCACTTTTACGCTCGTAATAAAGGTCATGAGTTGATCTGTTAGATTTAACTTGTGATTGTTACATGGACTGAGCCTGTCCTTTTGTTCATGAGGACCTTTATAAGTTTTACTTTGGTGCAAAAGTGGCTGTGCAATTTCCGATATCATTCTCACGCTGATAGCTGATAGCTGATGTCTGATAGCCAGGAGTTGCCTGAAGTTACGTTCAGTTGTGGTGTCGAGATGGACTGACTCACTTTTTTGTTTTTTTCCTTTTATGACCGTAGGAGTTGGAGTGGCTCAAAAACCTGAGCTGAAAACGAGCAAGTGAATAATAATAATAAATAAATAAATAAATAAATTGAAAGTACCCTTTTTTTTTTACTTTAAAAAGCGGTTTTCTGTCTCTGTGAGCTCAATTGATTTCAGTCTCAACCGAAGCATTATACAGTGGTACCTCGCATAACGAACGCAATTCGTTCCAGCGGTGCGTTCGTTATGCGAAACACGATTTCCCATAGACGTCTATGGGAAATCATGTAATCCTTTTCATATATTTTCATAGCTATACCATTGAGTGGCGAGTGTGTGGGTGCATGAAAGACAGCTCACCGGACAAGTGATGATCAGGTCTGTGTCGACTTTCGTGGTGAATGTGCAACGGAGGCAGCAACAGTGGTACACGTGTACACTATTTATGTGTACATAAATAGTGTACACTATTTACACGGGTTATCGGCCGACCGCTGCGCGGGCTGTCCTTCACGCTGGCGGGAGAAAATGTTCGTTTATCCCATGCTGATATGTTGCTTTACGCGGATGTGGCTTTCCAAATCGTGTCTGACTTGACCTGTCTGGTGTGCTGCCTTTCATGCACCCACACACTTGGCACTAAACGCACCTCGATGGTGTAGCTGCTCGTGTCTGCCACGGCGGACACCGTGGCTGTGTTGTCGCAGAATAGTGAACCATCCACCGCGTACGCGGCAAAGCTCGGTCCTAGTGCGCGGCGACACAACTCGTCCGTGCACTCTACACGTGTACCCATAAAAATCTTGAGATTAAGTATTTTATATATTTTTATATAGAAAGGCAGATAGGGTTACGGTGACTTTTCGGCCACCCTGTATATTTGGTCATTCCAGGTTTTTTTTTGTTGCTGCAGTATTTGCAGATTTCCTTCTTCCATGCTCGGTGTCGATTGCAGAATCCGTCGTCATGACGCGGAAAGGGAGTCCTGGTGGGCTTTGCCCTGGTGGGCTTTTCCCACGTCTGATAATGTCATTTTCTGACCGCCGCTCTCGATCAATTCGGAATTCGGAATCGTGCCTCGTGTCCCATATTCATGAAATTCGTTCGAGGGTATTGGCTGTTCGCCGGAGATTCTCGCAAAAAAAAAATTCGGAAAATTTCCTGCCTCATCATTCGAGGGAGAAGCCGCACGGCGAAGTCGAAGCGTGCTTGAAGAGGTACTCGTGCGTAGTACATATTGTGTCAGATGGGTCGTTCTTGTGTGTGCAGGTGCAGGTGCAGGTGCAGGTGCTTCTGGTGTGCTCACGTCTTGTGTGTGGTACATGGGTACTGCTCCTTATTTAACAATTCTGCGTCGTTCTGGGTATTTCTGGGTCTTTTTTTTTTAACTCTTGCACCCTTGGAGCGACTGAAAGTGTACTTTTTACGTCACTTCCTAGCACTACCCGATTTTTCTTTGGTATCTCAATGTGCATTTGTCCTTGGCTCAAGGTGCAGATGTGCACTGAGACCAAGAGGAACAATTTATTTGAAAGCTCTTGGTCTAGACGCCAATCATTATCGCTGGGGAGGGAATGATTGGAGCAAACGAAGCTACTTTCTCTGTTCTTCAAATGTGTTCAGCGACCAATTGGTTAAAGTTTTTGGTTTTTGAATACCGGTATTTAAAAAAAAGCCGGATTCAGTATATCATTGCCAGTATATATTTCCTGTTTTCACATTTGTGTCGACAAAACGAGAACGATATGGAAGGTGTCAACGTCACGATGGCAAGCACTATGGGGGAATAGACATGAGCAAACTGAAAGAAAAAATATATATGGTATAGAGTGGAGCAAAAGTCACTATGTAGTTGTGGAATATAGGAAATAGTTTGAGTTCTTGCATCATGTTGAGTGTTGTTTGCAACAAAACACAAAAAGCATGGAAAAGTGATCATACAATGTAATTTCAGAAGCTACCAGCATCATATATTATTCTACAAAGAGAACCAAATTAGCAAAACAGCTATTTTCAGTCTACAAGAACTGTATAGATTGAATACGGGGTGGGACACATAATTTTAATTTAAACTTTGTTTTTAAAGGTATAAAAACTAGATCATAAGTCAAATCTCCTCCGATAGGAGTAACATACTAAAGTAATAATACACAACCTTGAAAAGTTAAATTCATGATATCATTCACAAGGCGTTACCATGCTTTGCTTGAACTTGGGAACTTCATTGCAGATGGGCAAGATGAGCTGCACTGAGGAGCTACACATGCAAACCTTGCCTCCGTCTGCAAGGCGGTTGTCTACGGTGTCCTCCGCACCGTGGTGGCTGCAAATGTATTCGAACACTATGTGAAGGTAAGCCTGGAAGCCCCTTATTATCTTGAACTTTTGGTTGTCCTTTTATTCACTATGCTTGGAGTGTTTTCATTCACTTAAGTGTGTGCACTGATTTTTTCTCATCAATTGGATTTTCTCTTCCTTATACAGTGATGCAAATATTTATATTTTCATGTGTTGGAAATTTTGAGTTTAAATGCTTTTCTTCATCAGTGCTAAAATGATTATGGAGGCATCATCAAGGCAACTATTGGAAAGGCAAGGGAGATCAACACGGTGAACTGTGCCCGGACACAGCCAGCCTCTTCGCGATCTACCAGGAGATCCATCAGAACAGCCAGAAAGTCAGAGGAGTTCATGCACTTCCAGGTGAGACTTCATATTGCCACTGCAATTATCTGCTTTTTGTTTTTGTGATGTCTGGTGGCCCTCATTTGTCCTTTGAGTCATGAATTTCCATTTTCTCATTTTTAATCCCATTGAAAGGTGTTTTTCCAGAAAAAAGTCCGCTCTCTTACGAGTTCAAACTGACATATTTTTTGTGATGTCTGGTGGCCCTCATTTGTCCTTTGAGTCATGAATTTCCATTTTCTCATTTTTAATCCCATTGAAAGGTGTTTTTCCAGAAAAAAGTCCGCTCTCTTGCGAGTTCAAACTGACATATTATTTTCTTTGAGCTTTCATGAGGAGTCCTTTACCATCCAGCACACTATTTTTTTTGAGTCATAGCACAAAGCATAAGATTTTGCATTTTGCATTTCTCTTAAAAGTTAGTTTTAAAGTAAGCTTCAATCTATGGCCTCATGTGGTGTGTCTATGGAGATTCTCTAAATTTCAGAAGTATTTTAACTACTCACATCACATGTTGTTTCCATTTTTACAGTTGTTGCTTTTCAAATGGCATCACTGGGCGCTTTGAAATATTCCTTAGACCTTAGCAACTGGAAGATATATGGTTTGCGACCTCTTTCGGTTAAGACAACCGACATAATTGTACCTCGTAAGTCTTACTAGGGTAATTTGAGTAAAATTTATAACTGTCGAAGAAAAGGTAAATGAGTCGCATATTATTCATGATTTGAGCTTAATGACAATCTCCTTATGTGAGGATTCATAATTAAGTCCAATATTTTCTTTGCATGGAAAATACATCACTTATAAAATATTAAACTTACTTTTTTTCCATCCTTGTCACCAATATAGTGTTGGACATATGGTTTATGTTGCCCTAGGAACTGGCGAAGCAGTTTGCCCTGAGTTGGGATGCGAATATGGGATTTGAAGCCATTTCTGATTCATATGTGTGCTTTTCTTGATCTGTGCAGAAATTTGCTCATAGATGCAATTTCTTATTTCTGATTCATACATGTGAGCATTAAATACGAATTTGAAGCTGCTGCATGTTTTTGTTTTTCTCACTTCTTTTGCCTATTTTACTGGCTATATTCAGCCTGTTAGTCATTCTGCCCTTCAAAGTTCTGCATCACTTTTGAAAGTGCATTTTCCTTGCAAGAGAAAATGACTTTCAGGGCAAGTATAACACACCATTGTAATAAAAAATCCATGCATACAGCTTAGTTGTTGGTGTGAATAAAGTCTGATTCAAGAGTCTTCACTTTTTCAGATTGCCATCATTCGATATTGGGCACTCAGCCCCCTGAAGTGACACCATTGACATGAATTCAGATAACTTGAATCAAGGGCCTTCATGACTCACATAGCTTTGCTTCTTAGATTAATGTTAGCTGAAACTCATGAAAATTAATGCATATTTTGGAAGTGGTTCATAGTTCACTGCCTGCACAATTTTTAACCCTTTAAGTGAGTTCAATGCCCACTATGGTGTATATACTGTATGAGTTAAACATGATAGTGACGTTCAGTGCGACTTTGATTAAAACTTGCTGGCAGGAAGAAAACTATATCTTTAGTTTATACAAACTTGTTTTCTACATGATGCTCACACAGTTGTGCAGAATTGCAAACTTATTACCATTGATAGGGATCTTCAGCAATATAAATTTACCAGCTTGAAAGGTGAATGAAACTTCTGGAATCGTTGACCTTCTATATACCAAATGCTGGAGAAAGCCAATTCTGTTGGCTGTATTAACATGGAGCATTCAGAATGATCCCATTAAACTCATTTTAAATATTGACAGCTTCTTTTCCATTTCCCCACTTTGAGTCGCATATTATTCATGATTTGACCTTAATGACAATCTTCTTATGTGAGGATTCATAATTAAGTCCAATATTTTCTTTGCATGGAAAATACATTACTTATAAAATATTAAACTTACTTTTTTTCCATCCTTGTCATCAATATAGTGTTGGACATATGGTTTATGTTGCCCTAGGAACTGGCGAAGCAGTTTGCCCTGAGTTGGGATGCGAATATGGGATTTGAAGCCATTTCTGATTCATATGTATGCTTTTCTTGGTCTGTGCAGAAATTTGCTCATAGATGCAATTTCTTATTTCTGATTGATACATGTGATCATTAAATACGAATTTGAAGCTCCTGCATGTTTTTGTTTTTCTCATTTCTTTTGCCTATTTTACTGGCTATATTCAGCCTGTTAGTCATTCTGCCCTTCAAAGTTCTGCATCACTTTTGAAAGTGCATTTTCCATGCAAGAGAAAATGACTTTCAGGGCAAGTATAACACACCGTTGTAATAAAAAATCCATGCATACGGCTTAGTTGTTGGTGTGAATAAAGTCTGATTCAAGAGTCTTCAATTTTTCAGATTGCCATCATTCGATATTGGGCACTCAGCCCCCTGAAGTGACACCATTGACATGAATTCAGATAACTTGAATCAAGGGCCTTCATGACTCACATAGCTTTGCTTCTTAGATTAATGTAAGCTGAAACTCATGAAAATTAATGCATATTTTGGAAGTGGTTCATAGTTCACTGCCTGCACAATGTTTAACCCTTCAAGTGAGTTCAATGCCCACTATGGTGTATATACTGTATGAGTTAAACATGATAGTGATGTTCAGTGCGACTTTGATTAAAACTTGCTGGCAGGAAGAAAACTATATCTTTAGTTTATACAAACTTGTTTTCTACATGATGCTCACACAGTTGTGCAGAATTGCAAACTTATTACCATTGATAGGGATCTTCAGCAATATAAATTTACCAGCTTGAAAGGTTGATGAAACAATACTGTTCCATTATGCAAGAATTAGAATTGAAAGAACTCTCATGTAGTATAATGACAGAGAAAGACTGAGAAGCAAGAGCTTTTCATAAGTAGCCATTGATATATTATTGTTGTCATGAGTTAGGTCTTTTCCAGTGAATTTTTTGCTCTAATTTTTCTAAGTAACACCTCTCTGAGCAGTTGCTGTACTTGTGTATGGCTGAGGAATCACAAATGAAGGTAGAATCTCGAATTGGTTTTTTGTCCGCCCAAGAATTAGAGGAAACCCTGCTGCCAGAACTCTGCACCGTTGCAGCACCTCAAATCTCTGATGTGTTCGAATGCACCACAGGCACATCTTGACTATGGCCATCATGTTTCTCATCCTGTTGCAGGAAACATGGCATGTTTGCCTTTTCTGTACGTCTGATATACGAGATTCTCCTCCAAGAGGAAGAAGTGAAGAGTATTTTTCTTTAATTTTTGCCTTCATGCCAAACTTCCCAATCAGATCATGTCAGAGGATAATGTCATCATCAAAGAAGAGACCCTCGATCATACCTACGGATTAGAGCACGGTGAGCCGCCCTTCATGATTGACAATCTAATCCTTGCACTCACCCCAAAGTAATGCATGCTTCTCGTCTCAATGTTTAGAACAAGGAGGAACCCAATACATCCTCCCGCATTCCGACCTGGGGCCCGTGAAGGGAAATTCAGTCAAGGCAGAGGAGGTGGATGATGGTCGTAAAGAAGTTCTTATGCGATTGTTGACTACAGTGAGTTTGGCCAGGTGCTTCATGTCTGCCCAGTTTAAGTGCCTCTTGTTCCTTGGACTTTGTAAATTTTTGAAGTTCATATTTGGTGATTTTGGTGGTGATTACCTGAATCCTGTGTTGGTAGCAAGGTCTGCAGGGCTATAGGGGAAACTGGATGTAAATTTCTGGGCAGAGCCACTTATCAGCCCTTGCATCTATGTGAGATTTGGTTCCTTGGGTGGAAACAGTGGTATTGACATTTTCTCTCCTTCAAACAAATATTTTACATGTTTGATTATTTACCCAAGTCAAATATGCTTTGCATAACATGCATAATTCACTTCATGACACTACTTAGAGTCCTAATCTAGATTATTTTCTTAGATGAAGCCCTGCGTCAAGTGTAACCTTCTAAATGAAGTAAGAATTGTTTGTGAGTGGGAATATGTATCACATGTACCAGTCTTCTTGGAGGTGAACTTCACATGCATCTC
Organism: Darwinula stevensoni; assembly: GCA_905338385.1. Lineage (NCBI taxonomy): Eukaryota > Metazoa > Arthropoda > Ostracoda > Podocopida > Darwinulidae > Darwinula > Darwinula stevensoni. The sequence goes on along the minus strand of CAJPEV010003116.1, from coordinate 7,962 downwards.
CTTGTTGTAAGGACTAAATTCCTCTATGTCCTTGTACTTTCACAAAAAGGTAACATGCAATCATATGTGAGGTCTTGTAATTTGTGGTGATTTTGACCTGTTTCTTTGATTTTTTATTGAACTTGACTCCCTCCCAATGCAGACTCAGTCATCGAACAGTGAGTCCAAAGAGTCTTCTGATGAGCAAGAATGTCCAGTAGAACGTCTGCAGCCAGAAATTGAGACAAACCCTCCCAGGACCGTCAAAGGAGCAGTCGTCTGCATTAACATTGATGGCAAAGATCAATCGAGTCACAGTTGTGCTGGCCTCAAGCACACCAATGAAGTTAGAAGCAAAAGAGCAAAGAAAAAGAAAAAACCTTCCACCATCCGGGAGGAAAAACCATTTAAATGCAGTGTGTGTGAGTGTGCTTTCAAAAGAAAGAACATTCTGGCCGACCACATCAAGTCGAGACACTGCGATGACAAACCCTTCAAGTGTCCCCAATGTGACAAGACATTCAAGTTAAAATTCTCTTTAACATCTCATCTTCAGTGCCATTCGGATTTGAAACCCTTCAAATGTGAGCTATGCAAGTACAATGTCAAGTGGAAAAGCAGCCTCAATTATCACATGGTATCCGTCCATTGCGACGATAAACCGTTCAAGTGCGAAACCTGTGGGGAAGCGTACAAATTCAAGCGCCAGCTCACCGTGCACGTGCTCGATCACTCGGATCAGCACCCGTTTCGGTGCGACACCTGTGGAAAGAAGTTCAACAAAAGGCAGGAATTGACCTTTCATCAAGTGACCCATTCGGATCTGAGGCCGTTCCCCTGCAAGGTCTGCGGGAAGGCCTTCAAGAGGGAGTCGCACCTGAAGGGCCATGCCGTCACCCACACGAACGAGAGACCGTTCAAGTGCAGCTACCCCGGCTGTGCACGCTTGTTCAAGACGTGGCAGGGTCTGAGGAGCCACTTTCGTGTCCACCGGATCTTACGCAAGTGAAGCTCTTGGAGAAATGGATACTTATTTTTTTTCATAATGACATTTGGTTTTGAGTTAATGCAGTTTTTGAGAAAGCTTGGCTAGCACTTGACTTTTGCATTGCAATTTTGATTTTTGAAATAATGTGATATTGGTGGGAGTTCTTCTTGTGTACTCAGCAAATATGAGATTTTGCCAAAAGATTGCAAAACATTATTTCCAGAATGAAGCAAACATTGTGTTCTCGTGTCTTTGCATTTGACATTTGTTAGATTTATTTTTTGACAATTACTGAAAATATCTCATTGTATGGATGAGTGATGCATAGTCCAGTGATATTCCATGGTAAGTGTAAACTGAGTGCCTTAATGATGAGTAATGAGCTGCACAAAGCAGTCTTTGCACAGCTCACTCCATGTTTACCGTTGTCCGCCCCAAGTTTACCTTCTTATTTCGAAGCAAAGTGTCTGTCCTGATTCATAGATTTTTTTAGTGATCAGGTAGTTAATGGATAGGATGGGCCACAATGCTGGCATGCAACCATTCGCTGATGGCAAGCAATACTTTGGAGAACTAGTGATTAGCTATTGCACTGGACTACATGTCCTTCTAAGTTCATGTGTCATGGTTCGAAATTTTCAATTATTCTGGTGCCCATTCACCTTTCTTCTGTTTAACAATCATATGACTTCTTGTATGTCCTACAACGTCTTAAAAAGCCAAAACAGTACAATTCCAATAGTTTGCCAAGGAAGGACTGGAAATGCACTTTGTGCTGTTGATAAAAGCATTAGCTTAAGTATATTAATGCATCAGGGAACCACTTGGAAGGACTCAGGAATTTATTTTTCATGACTGTCAGGGTAAAGCATTATTTGACAAATACATTGCATCATCATCATTGACTAGAGCTTGTATTCTTGGCTGTGATTTAGCTTTAATCCAATTATTACAAGTGTCCAATGCATAGAGGGTGATCAATTGTATGGGAATTTGTGCAATGCATGGGGAACATTACAGACTCTGTTAATTAAATGGCAGATGCCGTGAATGATTCTCAGGGTGACTTATTAATTTGTGCTGGCCTTTCTGTTCATGTACCTCAATTACCCAAGGTGCATTTAATTGCCTTTGTGCAAATTGTCACTGCCCTCATTTCTTGCCATATTTTGAATGTTTGTAGTCGCACTGCAAAATCATGAAGATATATTGCATCGTGATGTCCCTCAAGACAAACATGAGTGTTTCCAGTTTTGCTGGATTCCTGCAGCAATGCAGCATTTCTCACTTGAGGCTTTGTTGAATGAATTCACATGGAATTACAGATCCATTATGTCATTTTTATTTGGCTTCACATCAGAACTAGATTTAGTTGCCATCATTAACAAGTGAAATCTGAAGCAATCAGACAGCATGGCGGTAAGAAACCAGATGAATAAAATTAAAACTGAAAATTAAGGAACCAATGTGAGGTTTTATGTTGATTCAAGTTGTGTTTTGCTTCCCCGTATAAAGAAAATGCTGTGTGAAGACTCAAAAAAGAAGAATAACCATGATCTCAGTTGAAAACAAAGGCTATTTTGTGGGTTGTACAATGTGGGTCTTCCTATCCATGACAGCAATTCTTAGATTACATTGTGTCTTTGAGAGTATTAATTTAATCTCATTAGTGGATCATTTTAAAATATTTTTATCATTAAACACTCCTGATTTAGGGAAAGGGTTACTTAGCTTCACACCCAAAACTTAATGGAGGCTTCACAGGTGCACAAGTTAATGTTCATGCTTTCAGTAATCAAGGATGGAAGAAGTTGTATCTGCTGGTAACCAGGTTTTCCATCCGGGTTGTGTCCCATGGGAAACACAAGGTACATTGAAAAAAAGAATGGGAAGGGGTATGGACAACTGGGTGCCGAGAGATTGGGATAAGGGAAGCACTGACATGATCATCTCCCATTATGGTTGGAAGATCAAGGGATCTGGCGAATGTGTTTCTCAACTCCATTTGGAGAATGTCCATCAATCCAGGGATCAGCTGACCAGCCGTGCCCCGGCATGCTGGCCGGTGCAGCTGTTCCCCTTATTGCTGCCCTTCGTGGGTGAGTCCACACCATCTCTTTAATAGCTTGTCTCCCTTCTTCCTGTTCGTTCCAGCATTTTCCCAGTATTGACACTCCCATGGCATGTTGGACTTTTTACAGGGAGACCAAAACCAGAACCATTACTAACTGCCAAAGATCTGTGATTTCCTGATCTTCAGCCAGATATGTTAAGCTGCCCATCCTACTGACTGCACGGCCCTGCTTTTACTTATGACAAGAGGTTTACCAGGGTAGTTATGGTCGTTTTGGATCTTAGGTTCCATTGAGAAATTTCCTCCATGTTCATCATGATACTCAAACAAAAGTCATGATGAAACTAGTGGAGGAAAGGCATCCCCCAAAATCCCATATTTTCATGAACCGCCGGGTTTAACCTTAGTGAGACTAAGGCTAAACCCGTTTTGGACTCAACCGGAATTGCATTTCGATGTTACATTATTTTGTTTGCTTTTGTGGAATGCCATCATGTTCTGGTGAAATGGTATCTATTCCATGTTTTTGCATTTATTAATCATGACCCTAAGTTTTTTTTTTTTTTTTACCAAGTGAGAGCTGATGCCAGGCGAAGGAATAAATGCTCAAAAATGAATCAGCATCACCCCGTGGGCTGATGAAACCTGCAAAGAAATGAACAAATATGTAGAATATTCCCTCGTAAAAGCTCTCAGTTGGCATAATTTGTTGCTTAATACAGTATTGCGATCTCAAAACTACTTGGTTTATCATTTTTCATTTTGCAACTATTTCTCATTTCATTGAACATGCTCGACTCTGACTGCCTAGACGACTTGTCTAGCAATTTTTATGTCTGTTTTATGCAGACTACGAATTCTGCGAATTCTCCAGAACTACAGCTAAAGTGTTTAGCAAAGTTCCCATCTGCCACGAACTTTTGCTCCAAGCTGCTGGTGAGCAAAGTCTCAGCCAGGAGATGAAAGGCATCTGAACCCTCAGCGAAAAAAAAATTTGTGAACCAATTTATAGGATCTGTAATTATACAGAGTCAACCATGTCCTCCCAGGTAAAAAAAATTTTTTCGTGAATTTTAGTCACTGATTCTGTTCCTGCAAAGAACATTGCCATGCCTCTCGAGAACGCGAGCCGGAGCCCCCCGCCCTGCAAAGCGGAGCCCGGTGAGCGCCCCCCCCCCCCCCCCCCCCCCCCCCCCCCCCCCCCCCCCCCCCNCCCCCCCCCCCCCCCCCCCCCCCCCCCCCCCCCCCCTTCACCCCCGCCCCATTCCAATCACTCATTCGTGCTCGTGCGATGAGTGACACCTCCAGTTTCAGACCGACGCGAAGCCTCCCCCAACTCGAGTTTGGCATGTCCCGCCCAGGGGTGGTTCGAGCAGTTCCCAGAGACGACTAAGGTCATCGATGGCGTTGCTCCCCGGGAGGGGATTCACGACAAGGTGAGTTTGTCGTTTGATTTCGCAGTTACATTTTTTTCTATTAGGTGTATTTAAAAATTCCCTGAGTGCATGAGACTCATAGTCCTCAGAAATGTGGAATTGCACGTGTACCGATTCCCATGCTTCTCCATTCTCAATGAACACTGATGATTTTTTAAAAGTTTTTCTGAAGTTTTTGAAATGCTTTGACTGCAGACTGAAAATAATTTTAATTTTAATGCTCTCTGCCCGTCGCCCTAGAATGTCAATGTGTCCTGAGAGAAAAAAAATACGGAAAAAGTTTGTTCGTGCTGAGATGGATGGAATGTAAATCGCACAGGGACGAGTTGCCAATGGTGGCCATTGCCAATGGTGGCCATTTCCAACTTCCCGTAAATTAAAATGTGCTATCATTCTCTGAATGGCCACGTGACTCCTTGAAATTCTCATATTATTCCAATGTTAAAGGAACTTTAATAATATTTTACGTATTTTATTTACGAGTAAATACGCAGTATTTAGTTGGTCTGGAAATGCTTTATTTGTAAGAAAGAATGAATATTTTTGTGGTTGAGCTGTAAACCTTGGCACAACACTGTAAACGTGGACAATGACGTCTCATCTCAAACGAGTTTGTTGTGCACCTCATATTTATATGGTATTTATATGATATTTATATCTGGTGACTCAGAGAGAATGCAGATCTAATAAGGTATTTTGCATTGTTCTCCTGGTGTAGACCAACCTTCCGATAAATTTGTCTCAAGATTCTCCCGGCAGAGAGAATGATCGACAAAGTTGTCTTTTAAGAAGCGATATCAAAGAAGAGAAAGTTGAATTTTCTGGATTTTTCGACTCGGGCTCTGGAGGCGCCGAGCGTCCTTCCGGCTCGGAACCGGCTCGGAACCGGATGGGGACGATTTTCTTCCGGAAGCTTCGCTTAAGGAGGAACCAGGTGAAGACGATGAGCTTGAGATGAACGCTCCTGGTGTGGCTCAAGTCAAAGATGAATGTTATGATGATGGTGGTCGCTGTGAATCTCCTGGCCGCGATGAGGCTGGGAAGAAAAAGAAATTGAATAAAGGGAAGGGGAAGCTGTCTGCTGTCGAGAAGTCCTTCGCGTGTGGCATTTGTGGGGGCGTTTTCAGGCAGAGAGGAGGTCTGAGGAAACATGTCGGGTCGGTGCATTCTGAAGAAACGCCTTTCAAATGCGAGATTTGTGGGGATGCTTTCAGGAGGGAAAGCGGCCTTGGCAAGCATGTCAAGTCCTTGCATTCTGAAGAGAGGCCCCAAAAATGCGAGATTTGTGGGCGCGCTTTCAAGTCGAGCGGGGCCTTGGGGAGCCACACCAGCTCGAGGCATTCCGAAGAAAGGCCCTTCAAATGCGAGGTCTGTGGGACTGCGTCGAAGACGAGCGGGGGGCTGGCGAGCCACATGAAAATGAGGCATTCGGACGTGAGGCCTTTCCAGTGCGACGTCTGCGGGAGCGCGTTCAAACGGAAGGGGCATTTGGACCGGCACGTCTACGCGAAGCACACGGAGGCCAGACCCTTTAAATGCGCGGTGTGCGTGTGCGCCTTCAAGAGCAGGGGGGCCCTGGCCCGGCACGCGGATCGGTGCCACGAGGAGGAGCGGCCCTTCAGTTGCGGGATCTGCGGGAGCACCTTCAGGCTCAGGTGGGACCTGGCCGACCACGTGACCTTGAAGCACCTGCAGGACAGGATCTTCAGGTGCGACGTCTGCGGGTGCGCTTTCAGGAGGAGGTGCAATCTCGAGAGTCATGCGAGCGCGTTGCATCCCCGGGACGAGTCTCAGGGACGCAACGCGCTGACATGAGCCGGTCGGCATTTCTGGACTCGGGCCAATTCGAGGCAATTGAGAGACGATTCACCTATAAATGGGACTTGTGCAATAACGCTGTCAACTGGTAATTGGTAAGAATTTCAGGTCGGCGGGGAAATTGACAACTTTTGCTGATGAGGGGTCATTCATTGGCAGCTTCTTGGTTTCTGCATATACTCTCAGGACATTTAATAAGTAGTGGAAGAAATTCCACATCAGAATGAATTTCTCTTGGATGTGGATCTCATGATTTTTTTTCGGGTGTTATTCTTGGTATTTGGTGAATATATTTTTGGGTAAGCTTGGTGAATTGGTTTTTTTTTTTTGGAAAATGCGCATGTAATTAGTTAAGACGGCGGTCAACATGAGTATTTGACTGCCAACTTTGCCACGCATAAACTCACAACCTGTAAAATTCTTGCGGTTAGGTCTAAAGCAAGTTTAGTTAGTTCGCTGGCCGATGTATTGGGTCTCCGAGTGGGGGGGGGGGGGGGGGCCAATTTATCATTTCAAAATTTTCTGGAGCAACGGACCGTACCATTACGCATCAATGATTGAAGCTGTCGTGTAAATGCCATACGAATCAAATTAATTACTCATGCTTCAATACCATGACTTCCTTCTTGCCGAAAATGCTGTCTCATAAAAAAAAAGTTTGTTTTTTTAGGGAAAATTATCCCTGTCGCTTGGACGATTTAAAGAAAAAGTACTGTTTTTCACAAAAAATTCCAATAGTTGCAGCTCTGATTCATGAAAGATGCTACACAGCGGAATTGAGTGCTAGGGACGCTGACCTCGCAGAGCTCCGACGCCGGAATTTTTTTGTTCCATGATATTTTTTGCCTGTTTTCAATTACGTTCGAAATAGCAGCCGCTCCGACTCAAACAGGCCGCTTCTTGTCCCATGGGGACCAAGTTCCGTGACGAAGTCGGCACGTGACGTCTTGCACTCTTCGTGAGGCGCCACAGCCTGAAGTCCAGATGCGAGAAAAAAAACGGTGATGTTCTGCATTTCAGGCAACCGTTTTTGTGCGAGTGGAATTTTGGATTGAACCTCACAAGCAAGTTTGGTGCAGATTCAAATGCATTTAAATGCATTCATTTAAATTCATTAAAATTCATTTAAATTCATTAAAATTCATTTAAATTCATTAAAATTCATTAAAATTCATTAAAATTCATTAAAATTCATTTAAATTCATTAAAATTCATTAAAATTCATTAAAATTCATTAAAATTCATTCATTTAAATTCATTTAAATTCATTCATTTAAATGCATTAATTGGATTCACAGATGAGGAATCCCTCAACATATTGCTAACACATGACAGGGTTCTCTTTGACTATGCGTGTCCAAGCAACTGACCGTACTTCTCAATTCATTCCCAAGTGCTCGAGAAAGTCAAAACGCCTGAGGAAGGCGGCTCACTGACACCGCTAGCATCGCCCAAAGCAGCGACAAAAGCGAACCTCCATCAGAAGTTCCTCCTCGCCCCCTCCCCTCCTCCCCCTCCTCCCCCGCCGATGGCAGGCAGGGACAAACCCAGCAGCTTCACCTCAGACCTCCTCGCGCACCTGACCTGCCCCATCTGCAAGGAGGCGATGCACCAGTGCGTCGCCGTCCAGCCCTGCATGCACTCCTTCTGCGGCGGCTGCTACTCCC
>CAJPEV010003115.1:0-34546 GCA_905338385.1 Darwinula stevensoni | reverse complement strand
CTATAGGAAAGTCTATAGGTTTCCTATAAGAAATAACTATAGGTTTCCAATAGGACATTTTCGTAAGGGTTCACATTCTGGTATGCATCTATTTCCTTTTTTTGTTAATAGGCAACATGAGCATGAGGATTCTAGCATATTGAGGAATGGAGGGACGATGGCCTCCCAAAGTGCATTCAAGCAGGTAAGAGATCTAAGTCCCTGCATGGAAGCCTCCGCTTTTTACCCTTTCCGAAAGCAATTCCCTGCAAAGTGCCCAGGTCTTGTTGAATAACAACTTCATATTACTATCCAGTTCGATTCACTTCTGGAAGGTAATTTCTCAAAATATCCATATGTATATTTCATTCTTGTTGTTCAAAAATGTTTCCATTGATGGAGGTATTGCAAAAATTGGTTATGGTCGTTTATAAAGGAGAGAGAGTCCCATCAACAAATGTGGATGAGCTTAAATATTACATTTAAAATGTTGTGCATGATAATTCTGCGAAGAAAAACCCATGTTAAGAAATTCATCTAGGTGCACATTCTACTGAATTTTTATTTGCTTTAAATATGATGGATTCCGCACAGAAAAAGAGGAATATTAAAAACCTACAGGTAAGTTTTAAATATTACCCTATTTATGACCCTGTCGTGCCTTACTGGCCTCCCTGTGCAACAGGGTTACACTTCTTGGCTTCACTGGACTCATACTAAAATGCATTAAAAGAATGCTTATCATGAAGCACAGGCCATGCGCACTAAATACTTGATGAGATTTGATCACCATGCATTTATTCACTCTCAGCTGGAGAAAGAAAAGAAGGTCCTGGAAACACGGAACAAAGCAATGGAAAAGGAACTGGCTTTGGTGAAGAAGCGAAAAGCGGCGCTTGAGAGTAGGATGAAAGAACTTAAGGCTCAACCCAAGAAGTTAGTGTCTGAAGAGACAGAGACAGAAAAACGCAAGCTTGCGAAAGACCTCAAGGAAAGCAATGATAAGGTCTCTTATACATTATCTTTATTTTAATGGTTAAGAGGTGAAAGAATGACTCATGATTCCAGATAAAAGATCTGAAGTTGGAGCTGTCGAATGCGTTGACCATGGAAAAAAAAGCAAAGAACCTTGAGGAGCAGCTCAAGAGGAAACAGAATGCATATAGCAATATAGAACGAGATGAACGTACGATCGAGAAGGAGCTCAAGGAAAGCAAAAATCAGGTATCATATTCTATTCCAGTCACTTTCGCATATGGGTCTGTCCATGGCAAGTGATCTGAAGATTCGTAGCAGGAACATTCTGTGAACTTGCAAATATTACTCTCTCTACAGAAGTTCATAATATCTTTTTCCTGAAAGCATGGGAAAATTAGATTATCCAGGAAGTTGAGAGAATTAGTCATTTTCATTATGGAGTATTCGCACAATTCTCATGATATTCATGAATATGATGGAAATTTGGAGACTGAATTAGACTTCTGGAATCGATGCCTGCATGGGTTCTCCAATGGGTATTGTTTCAAATCAGCCAAGGTGTTAAGTCAGTATGTCAAATTTCATATTTGAACAATATTTATTTTAAAAAATGAAAAGATGCATCGAAAAAAATTTGACACATTACATCGACACGGTCCACAAATATCCTTGCTTTATTTCTTAGCTAAGTAATCTTGGGGTGACTTAAACTAATTCTAGACTTTCAATTAATCTATGGAATAAACAAAATAATAACACTGAAATGTAAGGATCCGCTTCATGACAGGACTGTAACTATTAGACCAAGTGACTCTACTTTGAGGTGTCATGGAATGGCACATCCGATGCTTTCATCGCACGGTTACACTTCCAGCAAATGTGAACATGTAAAATTTTGGCTTATGGAACTTTCCGTAACTGCCTCAGGTTAATAGCTACAGCCTGTATTTGTTGATTCGTCATATTTAATGCAGTTAAATACATTTCGTATAGGAAACGTATTACTTTGGATGTGACGTGTGACGCTTTGGACAGGCCCATAAGTCACATTTTCTAACGAGTCGGAGGTGAAAGAATGACTCATGGTTCCAGGCCACAAAGCAACGGTCGCATATTTTGACCGTGGAGAAGAAAGCAAAAGAACTTGAGGAGCAACTCAAGAGGGAACAGAATGCGAATGGAGAGCTAATGCGCCATAAACGTATGATCGAGAAGGAGCTCAAAGAAAAGGTTTCACTTTCCATTCTATTTTCTTTTCCTGGTTGAAGCAACACCAAGGCAAGAGGCTGGGTTCTGATAGGTGCAGCAAAAACTGGTCAATGTGAAGAAGAAGCCTGCACAGACCGACGCAGGGAACAAAAGACTCCAGCCTCCATCCTCCAAAACTCAGATGTTGAGGGAAGATCAAGTAGACTCATCCCAATCGCGGCGGACTCGGGTACTCATGACTTAATTTCTTCCAAATAATGATTTGGGAGAAAGAGTTCCACATGTCCGAATCACCATTTGAAGCGAAATCTGGATGACTAAGTTGAATTGAATCTCAACTAATCTAACTTAGCTCCTGAAAACTAAAATTCGGAGTCGGTATATTCATTTTTTCCTCTAGACAGTTATTTCTCTAATGTAATGTTGAAGTAGTTTGCTAATCCCCCATACCGAAACAGGCTTACATTTTCAAGGTTGAAGTCATTCATATCGATTTACCTCTGCAGGAGGATTCAAGTTAGTGGTGGGGTCATGGTTGTAAGAACATGTGGGACTCAGCAGGCACTAGGCCAAGGACGACAGGAACTGAAAAAGAACGGAGAATAGTTTCCATTAGGGAAACGTAGAGGGGGGAGATAAGCCAGTCATATCTGCAGAAAGAACATGCCCTCCGTGCAGCGTATTAACAAATACAACTACCCCTTCAGATATTCCGACAGTTAATACAGGAGACTTAGCCATTCCAAAATGGAATGGCTAAGCAATTTTCCGCTAACAAATACGTGTCATAATGTCGCAAAAATTGACGAGGCAGCATCGTAGACTCTGATGTGTTGTCAGGAAGTAAGCCTTGTGAATTTCACATGAAGCAAAAGGAACGGCAATTTCAAGCATTTTTCCGAAACCCAGGGCAAAGTGATGAATGAAAAATGCGTCGGGCGCTGACAAAACGAGGTGTCCTTTTTCCCATTAGCTATAAGCGATTAGAGAAAAAGGCCCCTATGATATCGATTTGCCCACAGCAACAGGAAACTTGATGGCAAACCAGCCCGTCCAATCCGCTGGAAGGGTTGGTCTAATAGGGTTCATACGCATCCCGTGCATGACTCAAAAGCACACCTCATCCCATGCCCGGACGGAACCCACTGAAAGGAGGATGCCAAATATAATGTTACTAACAGAGTCCCGAGAAAATTGAGAGATATTACAGTGCAACAAATTTCCAGATTTTACAGCAAATACTTATTATCCTAAAGGCACATGGTCTATAGGAAAATGTTTTGAACTCCTCCATAGAAATTAGCTATATACATTTTTTCTCTTGATTTTCATTGAGGAACACGATGAATGAGGAACACGATGATGATGATGGATTTTTATGAATTTTAGAAATTGACTTTCAAAAATTCCTATTAAGAGAAAGGTAAGCTCAGGCCTAGGGCTCAGGCCAGGGTTAAGCTTAGACCTAACCCATGTGAGTCCCTCAATCAATTTTCTTGGTGAATTGGATTTGAACTGATGCCACGACTCTTTACATTAACTGGACGTCGCGAGCGACGAGGTAACAGAACAACGTTATAAACCATCAAACTTCCAATCACGATATTACCCCTGGTAGCGCCCTGCAAGGGCCAATTTTCCAGTACCCGATAGGCCCAGTTCAAATTATGTCATGCACCCGATCCGAAAGCCGAATTCCAAATAAAACCTCACGACCCACAGCCGACCTTAAAAGATGTAACCGATGCTTTCTGTGTATTTCCTCATCATTCCAAGTTGTTTTGCAAAAACAGGAGGTCGTCGATAGTCGACTGACAATGGAAAATTTATTGGAGAATGAGTCTCAGGAGACACTAACTGTCCCATGCCCGTCTAAAATTCACACTTCCATTATTTCAATTACTGGTCAAACAATTTACCATTTCCCTTCTCACAGATAACATGTATAAATAAGATTCCAGTCATGACACGGAGTTTCCATGGTTTCAGACCAGAAGAATAACGTGTAAATGATAGAATTCCATCCTGCTTAAGCAGAATATGGATATTAAACAATTCGGCCCTAGACAGCCCGCGGGTCTGGGCGGGTCGGGAGGAGCGATCGGGTCGGGCCACAGCCTGTGCAGGGCTCTAACCCTAAGTTCCTCCAATAGCGAAAACGACAGGTGTTTTTCTCAAAAATTTGAAATTCTTTTTTTTACTCCCAGGATTGAAACATGGGACTACAAAGCTGCATTGTTCATTCAATAATGTAAAGTCATAAAGTGACTGACAGCACTTAAAAATAACGTGTTTGCAAAAACGTGTCAGTTATTTTACGTGTTTACATGCTTTTTGTTGGCTGACTAAATCATTCGTTCATTGTTCAACAAGCCTATGTTCCCCATTATTCAACGAGTCGATATTTTTCCTTGGACAAATATATTTATCCTTTTCAAGAGTGTGACACTTGCAAATAGTCAATATGAAGACAGAGTCTGGACCCCGAAGAAGCCGATACCCAGGCAACGATGGCACATATACACTGAATGTTGCATTCTTAGCTTTTGAATTAAAGACACTGTACACGTTCTTGAAAGTCAATTTCTAAGATTCATAAAAATGGTTCGTATTCCTCAATGAAAATCAAGTGAAAAAATGTACATAGCTGCTTTCTATGGTGGAGTTCAAAACATTTTTCTTTAAACAATGTGCCTTTAGGATAATAAGTATCTGCTGTAAAATCTGGAAATTTGTTGCACTGTAATATCTCTCAATTTTCTCGGGACTCTGTTAATAACATTATATTTGGCATCCTCCTTTCAGTGGGTTCCGTCCGGGCATGGGATGAGGTGTGCTTTTGAGTCATGCACGGGATGCGGATGAACTCTATTGGACCAACCCTTCCAGTGGATTGGACGGGCTGGTTTGCTATCAAGTTTGCTGTTGCTGTGGGCAAATCGATATCATAGGGGCCTTTTTCTCTAATCGCTTATAGCTAATGGGAAAAAGGACACCTCGTTTTGTCCGCGCTTGACACGATCACGTCATTAAATGGCGTTGCTCCAGGGCAAAAAACTGCCAGCGAAAGGTAGCGAACAATGAGAACACTAACAGGCCAGCACGAAAGTGTTGTTTTGGGAAGTTGGAAGCATTAGCAAATTCGGCAGAATCGCTTAGTGAAAACACGCCCCTATATTTCTGGAGATCAGAGACCTAAACGAGACGGCTGGATACGTGTGACATAACCCATCATCCTGAGAGGGTGACTTTTCTAACTCAGAAATTATGGTTTACTATAGTAAAAGCAGTAGCAGAAGAAGTACAGTATTTATTTCCCAAAGCAGACCACTGGTCCAATCTAGCCATTCTAGGTAAACAACAAAAAAAGAACTAGAAAGAGACCGAAAGCGATGGTGGGTTTCACTAATCCGCAAGGCCTATAAGTCTATGCCATTCTAGGCCATAGGCAAAGCCATAAAAACGTTGACATACTTTTAATCTACTTTTAAATTACTCACCCTGTAGATGGCAATTACTTCAGGGTGTCAAGAGTCCTGCCCACTCTTTGAAATGTAATTTTTTCGTATTACTAGATTTGATTGAGACGTGGATTACATATTCTAAAGAAGAGATGTTTTTCTATTAATTAAATGGCTTGCATCAGCCATAATTTCGACACACACAGGAATAAATAGCAGACTTTCTTCAATTTGGACGCCCACTATCAAACGATTTCATACAGGCCATGGGTTAGGTCATCCACGGCCTAAGGGGCTAAGCCTGCAAGGCTCTGACATTTTAGGCCATAACAAACTCATCTTATCTGCATGTGTTTTTTACTTAGTGGTGGCCGATTAGTGATTGACACAGTTCCTTGTCAATGCGTATAGCGTTTTCGCCCATTGGCTGCAGGTTCTCCACTTGAATACATACGTTGCTAGTGCATTGTTTCACAGTAAAACTAATTTTTTTCATAAAATAGGAATGGCGGTTCGCGTCGTCGCACCCATGTAATGCTCTTCTGTCTGCCTTTCATGTCATGTCATGACCGATTTTTTTATATTTCATGTGTGATGAAGTCAAACATACTAATGTAAACTCATTGTTTCATATGTCGCTCAAACTCTGCAAAAGCACTCCTCTTGTCAACGTTGACGGTGACGATTTTCCTGAAATGATTGAACGCGAATAAATGTTGGTCGAGGTTGCACAGGATAGCAATGAGGCAATGACCGCAGATGAAACGATTGGTGTAGGCAGGGAAAACACTTCAGCCACCGCTGTTGTGGTGCGAACTGCAGAAAACGGTGTTTTAGGAAATGCTGGCCGTTGTGGTCGTTGGGCTGGAATAAGTGATGAACAGCGGGAGGCACTGAATGCTGAGAACAAGAATAGGAGAACCGCGTTGTCTGCTGAGCAACTCAAGGCAAGGAACGCAGCGCGCAGGCGTTCAGCTCGACCTGCTCTCGGAAGAGCCGCTGTGCGCAGGTACCCCTGACAATTCTCCAGCCCAGCTTCATGACTTGGGTCTAATGACTCTAGCATGCCGCAATGAGCCCTGTCAGGATGTACGTTTTGCTGCAGAAAGGGAGAATTTGCTTCACAGTTGCTGCTAAAGCGGAAATATAATATCTACCGCCACTCACACTTTACCCAGAGGCTCTGAAAGTGTTGCTCACTGGTAATGATGCGGCGGCGAGGCAATTCCAAGAGTTTTTTCATCAGTAGTGTGCCACACACGCGTTTGCATCCTTTGTTGCTGAAGTCACGCAAGTTCGTGTAGATGGCCCATATTTTCGACCTCGCCCGACGACGATTGTCTTTCAATTCATGATTGATTCCTTCATTCGTAATATACCTCATATTTTTGAGTTGTGGTCTGGATGATAAAAAGAAATTTTAGCAGGGCGGCAACACTTTCGAAATTCTCGATGTTTATTAGAACATCGTGTATGGTTTGAACCAAACTACTTCATATAATTATGTAAATATTTTTAAATTTTCCGTCCATTAGGCGGCCAGCATAGCGGTCGCAGACTGCTAGTAAGGGGCTATTTTGAACTATGAGGAGGGCGGAGTTGAAGTCTCTAAAAGGGCTTTCGAAGTTTTATTTATTCCTCTCAACCATTCACCTTCCTCGGCTACTTCGTCCTCTCAAATGCCTAAAAGAGCCTCACAAGAAACCCAACGTAATAATTCCTGGTTATGTCCCTGACACTGACAGCACTGAAAGGACAAACCAGCCAGACCACCCACCTTGCAAGAGTAAAAGGAGATTACATATTGTAATGTAAGCAAGGCAAAAAACAGTTATATGGCATACATGTGAGGTTTGTGTATTCATTTTAGTTACTGTTCATTCAATCTTGCAATGTTCCTGACCCTATGTTAAAGCTAGGTGCCTTGTGATTAAGCTGCCTACGACAACCTTTCCACCTTGAGCCATGTCTGCCAACTGGTCCTTTTGAACCTGCTGGACAGAAACTCTTTTGAAGTCTCTCAGGAGGCCCAAAGACTCTCACATATGGTGTCAATTATTAAGTTTTACACAAGGCAGTCCAAGAACCTCATTTTAGCAGCTTCTGTCTGTTAACTGATTCGATTGGTCAATCCCCTTCGTGGGGAGTGGGGAAAGGAACCCTGAAAAAGAAATCTGAAGAAGAGTAGACTTGTGTCTTGACTTGTGGAGGTATCCCATTTGGCAGTGACCACCAGAGTTCCTGCAAAATAGTGGAAGCTTTGGAGAATGCGATTGTCGATATCATTTCTCATTTACTCATTGGTTGAATTGGTTGAAGAGCAGAATTCAAAACATTTGGACGTCTCCAACTACACTGGCCTCCAAAAGTGAGTCAATGGGTCGGGTTTTCGTGTTTAACCCAAAATATCTCTTTCAATATTCAACCAAATCAATTGCAAGTCATGTCATTTGTAGTCCTATTGCATAGCTTTAATTTAAAAGAAGAATAATGGAAATCAATGATTTATTGACAAAAATATATCCATCCAAAGTCAAAATGGGATGAGTCAAAATTTTGGCGAATTTCAATGATTCCAAAAACTAAAATTTTGTGTAGCCACCCTTCGCCTTTCTGACGGCTTCAAGACGTTTGGGCATTGATCTCACCAGACAAAGGCATGTTTCATGGTTAATGGAATTCCAGGTGTCTTGAACTTGGTCCCAAAGTTGATCAGTATTTCCAGCAGGAGGCGAGTTTCTGAGCTTACGCTTAATGTGATCCCACAAATGCTCGATGGGATTGAGGTCCGGAGATTGCGCTGGCCATGTCATCACCTTGATTTTGTTGTTCTGGAACCATTCTTTTACACGAGATGCAGTGTGGCAGGAGGCGTTGTCTTGTTGAAAGACAATCTCATCTTTTTTCAGGCCGTACCAACATATTGTTTCCATGAGCTCATCTTCCAGAATGTGGGTGTACATGTCAGCATCGACGCCACCATCAATGCGACAGAAATATCCCACGGCACAGGAGAGCATGCAGCCCCACACCATGATCGAACCGCCACCAAACTTTCTTGTCGCCATGACCTGGTGATCCCGGAGTGGTTCTCCATCATTTCGAAAGGTTCTTTCTCTGCCATCCGATGCAGAAAGGCATATTTTTGCTTCATCAGACCAGATGACCTTGTCCCAGTCGGTCTCTGTCCATGAGCGATGGGCTCGTTCAAACGACATCCGAGCATTCCAATGAGATCTCAGCAGTTGTGGGGGCTTTTGCTTGTGTCGCGACTTGATTTGGTTTCGTCTCAAAATGCGCAGGATCGTGTTGGCAGAGACGGCTATTCCTGCATAGATCTTGAGCTCGCGTTGGATGGTGGAACACTTTCCTGTAGTGACCAGTCTGCAGATGTACTTTTTGTCCTGCTAGTCCAGGACACGAGGACGGCCTCTTGAAGCGAAGGGTGCATTGGTACGATATTTTTTGATGCACCGAACTACAGTTGACTGAGAAATCGAAAGAATTTCACCAATTTCTCGGCTTGATTTGTTCTGAGACGCAAGCTCCTTGATGCGTTCTTGAATACGCTTGGACATGGCTTTGACCATTGTAATGCAGCTAGAGAGGGAACAATGATGAAAGTAGAAATGAGATGGAGTAGGACTGGGCCGAGATTGCTGCTTTTATATGATTTTTTCGCAAAGACCAATAATCGCTAAAATATTGACTCACCCCCCGGGGACTATGAAGACATGCATATTGGCCGCGAACTGATTGATCATGGTGAATTTTGGGAATTGTATGTAAAAGAGGTTGCATAATAACATTTACAATTTTGTGAGGTTCGAGTGAATATTGCCAGAGATATTCGACTTTGAATAGAAATTTACGGAACATTGACTCATTCTTGGCGGCCAGAGTATAAGAGAGAGGGCCTGTCTTAACAAGGACAATTTGCTGGCTGCCGGAACAAAGAGCCCCGGCAGATAGGGTGAGGGATTGGTATGACCGAAAAAAAAGCAGAGTGAGAACAAGCTAGAGCCTGGGAGTGTACTCTAGCTGAGGATCTTCAGTAAGACAGTGTTCGTTGGGGCTCTCATAAGGGAAAATGAGCTTGATTATTTCTTGGACTCCATGATTCTGTCTCGAATATGTGGATAACTAATGACGAATTATCCGACTTTATTGATTGCTATTATGAAACTAGGCGAGACATATAGCGAGGTACTAAACACTCCTGTGAAGGACGATTACAGGGAAAGAGGGAAGGGTACTTCTCTGTACTGTGAGTAAAGCGAGACCTATTCCTCCATCTAGTGGCTTGAAGAATAACTTCAATTGCCGTCGGGAACATTGGATCACCGCATCGATCCAATATTGAATGAATAATGATATAGCAATATCTGAATTTCATTGTTTCTCCAATTTTTCTCCAACATTCACCCAATATTGGCAGTATTACCCAAAATCTAGCCAACTTACCCAATATCAGTCCAGCATTGGGTCAATATCTGGTGCTACTGGGGTCAAGCCTGACCAAGAGAGATTCGGTGGTTTGGTCCCCTGTTGGGGAGCTGAACAATCACGTACGGAAATTCAATCTCAGTCAAAGCCTCCTTAAATCGCCTGAATGTCACACCGTATGTTGGCATTTGACGTTGGGACAATGTGTGGCCGCGGGACAAGCCTACGTTGGCCCAACGTTGGAAACCAATGTTGGGCCCACATCGCCAATGTTGAATTACAACATAGGCCTAACGTTGGCCCCACGTGTATGTGCTGCTGAGGTAGTAACTCAACTTGAACCTGCGACCTCGCAGCACCCTAAGCATCTGTGCAAAAGGAATGGTCGAAAATTCACACTGTAACCCGTTAACAGTTTTTTTTCCCCATTGATTTGAACGGAAATGATAATATTAAATGTAGATTTTGTTTATATAGATTTTGAACAAAATCTATATGTGTAACGTTTTATTCATTCAATTCCGGCAAGTCAAGAACGAAACAACGAAACACAAGTCGCCCGTATCTCGTGTTGACAAGTCAGTTTTTAGGACAACATCACCCGCATCAGAGAAGAGCAAATCGCGAAAGTCGTTAAAATAATGTGGACGTGGCTCGTGGCCATTTCCCCATTTCGAGTCTCTTGCAGGTTTCGCTAAAATTAGGCGAAAATTTATTGGTCGAAAAGGAAAATGTCGAAAGGGAAAATTGTCGAAACCAACTTTTTCAAGTCATGGAATCCACGAGGTACAAACACTCAAGTCGACCATTTAGAAGTTTAGATTGCGCGCGATGGCTCACAGATACTCCATGGCATGTGATTGTTGCAATCATCACATATTACTTTTAGTCGTGCATCGCGGGTGACATCTTGCATCCTCCGTTTTTTTGAAGGGTGGCCCATTTCTCGCCTGGCAATCTCCCGTTCCACAGATGCTTGCTCCTTTTGTAATGCTTCAAGGAGGTGAAACACATTAGGATGGCACTTTCCGAGATTGGAATTTAAACGGTGATGCCACCCTTCAAGGTCATTAGTTGTCCGAGGCTCGCAGGAATTGATGCGATCAAGCACATTCCACATGATCGGCGGAAATGCTGCACACCGCGGTGTCCCACGTGCCCGGCATCCGTCAGCGTATAAGTCCCTGAAAAAGGCAGCCACCGGCGCGACTTCCGGATGCATGGTGGGAAGAAGTTCTTCAAACAGATGGGGAACATCCAAAACTGGGACGAATGCCAATGACACCACCCCCGTATTGACAAGGAGAACGATTCATCTGAGGAGTATGCCGCGCTAATCCTTCCTCTTGAACAGATTCTGACTGAAATGGAAAAAGCATCCATTGTGTTCTACTGATGGCAAGACTTCCTGGACTGCTGACGTCATGCCACTCTCAAAGTCTGTCACGATATGTCTGAGGGAAACAGGAAGATTATTCTCTTCTAAATAATCCATGGCTGTAGTGAGCATGGCTTAGTAGGAATTAACACACTTATCACTCATCAATCCATACAAAAGGGAAACCGGGATACGTGGACTTCTGCATGGAGTGTGTACTGCTGCGCTAATGATTTATTCTTGACACGAGGGGCAGCAGTGAAGGTTCCATCTGAATACCATCTGGTAGCACGAGATAGATGCTCCATATTCTCATTAGTCGGGAAAGCAACATCCAGGGACTGGTCTCATCACCCAGCAACGAACTATCATCGTCCAAGGTCATCTTGTAAGATGGTGGTAGAACAAGATGATACAAGACATCTATCAGAGCCGGTATATCCTTACGCCGCTGTATTTGCACTGTACGCCTCAGGGAATTAGTACAAGGAAGATTTTACAAGGAAGGATTACAAGGAAGCGTTTGGACTCCCGTGCGACCTGTCCGACAGAAATATCTGACCTGTATTTCTTACTGAATGTCTAACGATATGTCCTAGGCATGCATGTCAGTGTAAAATTACATCACTTCAGATGATATAACGGCTGCAGTGGCTTCATTCGTTTCGGTTTTTTTCCTCTTCAGTGAACCTTGAAAGTTCTTCTTCGGAACAGCTGAAGCTACAGGAGCATGGTTAGTATGAACTTCTGCAGGTTGTTTTACTAGATATTCACCCTCAGTCACTGCTCTTGCATTGCAGTGGCGGTTCTGGCATCTCCAATAAGTCTTCTTGCCAGAATGCTTGTCTTTGGAGAACATATAATCATGTAGAACTAGTAGCCTTCTGGGAAACACTGAAACGGTTCGCTACTCTCTGCCAGGCCTTGCACACTCACACGCCTGGCCACACCGCATGGAATGGGAACCAGAACTCAACATGGTCTCAGTCTCGAACACTATCTCTCCATCAATAGGAACTGGAGAACAAGCTGAAAGATACCGAGTCAGCCTCAGGTCATGACTTGGTCGACTAGTTGGGTTCTTCATTTTCGTGTGAATTCCAAGATTTCGACATTCTTAGAGTCTTTGAAAACTTTTCGCGTTTGCCTTCTTCGATATTCGGCGAATGTCACATTGGACTTTTGTTTTCGGAGACATTCTGTCCTGGCGACGATTTTCCTTTGGGACATTTTTGCTTTTCGACCTTATCTATTTCTACTTTTTTTTTAGAATCTCTTTTGCATGCTACCAAGCGATTTAGTGATATTTGCATCGAGCTCACACTTTCTAAGTCTTCCAGCAGTGCGTCCGTCCCTGGATCTCCAGACATGCAAAGAGAAAACCTGCGCGTCTTGTCATACGGAAATAACTGTATTTTCAAGCACTAGGTCACCTTTCTCTGAATGAGAGTATTCTCCTTCTACCATGCACATCATTTGTCCCATATCCCTTTTGTCACATGTCAACATTTCGCATTCATGGGATATGTTGACATGAAAAAGTTTAGGATTTCGCCGCTGTTGCTTTTAACATACAATTCTCCATGTAGTAAATCATAAACTAGACAATCTGCTGGGAGAAACGAAGAATTTGTACTCAAATGAGGCAGTGTGGAAGAGATTGCATCAATAGGACAAGAACTTTCCAGTGGAGTGCGATGTTGAAGATCATCGAGAACTAATTGTATCGTAGGTGGCTCTGATCTGATTTAGTATTGGTGCGTTTATACAAGTTATGTCGGGAAATCTCTCGCAGATGGGTGATTGCCGTACTTATACTTCTATCAGAAAATGATTTGGCAGGTGGGTAATGCAACACGATTGTAGTCAGATGGATTAATGGGCCTCGTTTGTTCTGAGACTACGGATGACTACAGACTTGTGAGATTACAGGGACTGTCCAAAAGATACAGATCTTCCTCCAATGTTGTGAACTCTAAACGACGTCTCGCTTTCCTCCTCCAATGTTTTCGCACTTCGGGGTCTCGAGGGAACCAAGCGTCCTGTCCTCGCCCAGTTCCAGCGCTGTACCGAGAATATTTGGTACCCTGTGCTACATATCAACCCAGCGACCCCCCCTCCCCCTCTATACTTCTCCAGCTTCCCCAATACCAACAATACATTAAGTAACAATTCCTAAGTTTAATTTTGCTTAATTCAGATAAGTTGCAAGATTTTTACATAAGTTTCATTCATATTTTGGAGCGGCAGACAATCGGCGCCCTGTGCGGGCACACCGCTGGCGGCCCCGTCGGTACGGCTCTGCCTTTCACTCCCCAGGCTCTCCATTATCTTCTTTCCTGCCGTTCCTGCCACATATGATCCTTACACAAATCCCCTCTTCCGTCCGCGCGTTCCCTTGCAGTCTCTTCATTCCGTCTTTCGTTTCCATTTCCTTATGAATTAGACTGGGTATGTTGAGAATATTCTAAAAGCGATGGGCTTTTTGGGTTTCCTTTTCGAAAAATAGGTCATTTTTGCTGAAAATGGAGCAGTGCAAAAACGATAACCTTATGCGAACCATATTTTCACCTAATCTCGACAAAGCATTCCTTTTCGGTTGTTTTATAAGGGTATAAGGTTGTGCACTTTACAGTCAAATGTTAAGAGAAGAAAGAGGTACCTAGGGGGAGATTTGGAAGGTTCAGTTCAAATTCTATTAATTTCGATTAATCATTATTATCGTGATTATAAATGTAATTGATTACTTGGATGATGAAACTAATCAATTGACAGCCCTAGAATAAAGTGATCTCTTACCTTTTAAAAAAAAAAATTTTTTCTAATTAGATGTACACAACGGTTAGAAGAACATCCTCTCACCGGGGTAATTCATATGAGTAAACGTAGAAACATAAGAAAATTTATTATTCTTAAAGTTTCATTTGAAGTTGCTCATTTTCCTTTATGAAAAAAAATTCAAAACGTGACTTGACTTCAACTAACTGACTAATTCTTCTTATCAGCCCTCTGGAGCACACAATCATCTTGAACCTATGTTTGATAATATAACGTATTTTCAACAGAACATTATACTATGGAGAACAATGTATTTCAACATGAATACTCATCTAATGACAGTATTGATAGAAATATTGCAGTCGATTAACAGATTCACATTCACTGACGAAAATTTCTGCTTGAAATGTGCATTTTCCTCGATTACGAGGAACACGTTTCTTGCTGCCAATGGGCTTTTATAGTAGAAAATGCATCATGGAGGCGGGGGGGGGGCGAACATTCATTTCATAATGGAAATTCAGAATTGTGGGGCGCCCTTCTTGCCTAAATGGAAAAATTAGTGCAGAATTTGTATTGTCTCGTTTCAAGTGATTACGATGAATTTGATGATTGTTGATGAATTGATAAATGCATTTTCCAGTAACCCCTCACCCTGTGAGGGGTTACCGCTCGCACACACCCTATTACGGCACTGACAGTATCAAAGAGTTCCCCCGCCTCCCCCCACTTTGTCATGTGCTTCCCCCCCCCCCACTTTTTCCATCCATGCTACACTTATGGAATAAGGTGAAATGCGTGAGTCCCAAAAAATCCTTCCTTCCCTCGCCAATACTCCTGCCATCCTTGCGGTCATCCTTCTGTGCATGGGAATTTTCATCCGAAAATGAAGGCGAAGAGACTTCAGGCGGGAGGAGGTTCTACCTGCTCGGATGGTGCCTCCGAGTCTGCGTGACCCTCGTCTCTCTCGTCCTCGCCCTCGTCCAGGTCCTCTTATCCAAGTTTTCAATCACGAATCTCCCGATTTGCCCCACAAAATGAATTTCACCATACGTTCGGAATAAGTTTTTATTTCCACGCGCTAATCACGCTTCCTTCTAGGAACTGAGTTCGATGTTTCTGTTTGGCATTGTTCCTGCGTCCGATGAAGTCAAGTGAAATATTCCATCAGAGAATGAGTTCTCAACACACAAATGTGCCAACTGTGTCGTTCATCTGCCTCCAGGTCGCACAAATACTGGAGCGGCACCTTTTGGGTCCGACCAACACGTTGCTGACGATAAGGGACGAGTCCTCCACGCTGCCTCAGTTGATCGCCGACTGCCCATCCCCGGCTACAACCGCGGCCGCCTCGCCGACGCGGGTATTCACGTCGAGGACCTCACCTGGGATAATTCCTGGAAACTCCTGGAAACGTGGAACTTGTCGCTCTTGGATTTACACGACAAGGCGTCCTTGGACATGCTAAGCCTCCTACGGGAATTTTCAGTTCGCACTGTAGGGACCGGAGGGGAGACCATTAATTGCCGACCGGTTAATTGGACCGTCAATGGGTTTAGCGGTTTCTATCTGAGTGAATGTAAAAATTCAGACATTGAAAGTTAATGCACCGAAGTACAAATTTCAAAGGGAGATGTTTTCAAATAATTTTTTTGCATCAGTTATATTGATGAACATGGAAAGTTGAAACTTTGTATGAATTTGTGGTTCTCTGCGAATCGAAATATATGTACTTTTCGGTTAAAACGTATGAGCACATATATTGCAAAGGGCGTATTTTCTTGATCCAGCAAAACAGAGGGCACTAGAAAGTATAAACTTGGCATAGAATAACCTGATGGATAGCTGAGTAAAGAAAATATTCTACTTTTCTAATAAATATAGACGATCGTGACTGCCTGACTGACTGACGATTATTCTAACTAGGTTCTATAAGGGTTAGAAATCTGAAATTTGGTACCCATGTACCTTTTAGGATGCAGAGTTCAGAAAATATCCGACTTTGGAGGTACATGCCCTGGGGGTACAAATTTTGGGGGAAACGTTTTTCTTAAATATATTTTGTGACAGATGAGGATGGCATTCAGAGAGCCAACTGGAAGTGTTGGTTTCGGTGGTGTAGTAGTAGCATATCTGACTGGCAATCAGAAAGTCCGGGTTCAATTACAGGCCATTCCTGGGTTTTCTTTCGTTTTTTTTTTTGCCTTCCATGTCCCGTTACTCATTCCCCCTCCATAACATTATTTTTCCTTGAGTAAAACGGATAGTAGGAAGAATTCACTAGTCGAAGTTTACATCCACGAACAAGCGGACAAATTTTTAGCAATTTGTGCCTAATGGCGATCGAAAACGCATTCGTATTCAAAAACACCAATGCCAATCTCTTTATTCGTTCAGACTACGCCAGGAAACTGAAGAAGCGGAGAAGGCCCTGCACCATGGATAAAGGCCATAGCTACGTCAGGGTGAGCGAAAGCAAGCAGACGATGAGATGTGTTAAAAGATGCGTTGGGTATCCTGAAGGAACTTCTTTATATCGGCGTTGAAGGAGCTTCTCTATATCTATATATAGTGCATGGAGAACTGCTTCTTGGGATGGGTCCAGTCCCGTCCAAAAACTGGCGTGTCTCAACCCCATCCTGATCACCAAAGAGGTCAACCTGACGAAGCCTGTATGTTTAGATCCCGACAGTAGCAAGGTCATGCTCGAGGAACTGGAGAAAACCAGAAAATATTTCATTGATCCTGAATCCGAGATAGGAAAGAATTGCAGTTCTCCAAAGAGGTGTCACAGGTCCATCTATTACATCTTCCCCGATCCAAACTCGAACGGTTTCAAGGGGTTTGAGTTTTCTCATAATACTGAGTCTGCCACTCTCTTCTTCAACTTTCCCTCGCGTCGGGTTCGTCCCATCTTCCTTTCCCTCATTAACCCCTAATTTCTCCTTTTCAGGGGAACAAACGAGCTCGAATCGATTCCTATGTATCCTGATAGGTGTCTACCTTCGTGGAACAGGAAAAGACGACCATCCTAGAGCTCCTCTCCGACACTTGAGAGTCGTTGGAATCTGTCTCGGCGTTTCCATCGTCAACATCTTCGACTTGGTCGACGGGGCTTGTTCCCGCATCCGCTGCAAATTGCTTTCTTGCAGAAAGAAGATCATCCAAGGCTCCAATCACTAATCCAATCGTCGCGACTCTCTCTGTAGGCGTGCCATTGTATCTCACCTCTTGGAGAAGACGAGACGCCATTGAATGATGATCATTTGTTTCCTTCCACTTAATGCCCCATTTTCAGCACCGTCCATCTCGCAATGCCATGTCTCATGTCATGAGCATTTGTATTCCTCGGACGAAATGGTTCACGGACTCGAAATCGATGACATGAAATGGAGTTGATATATTTCTCAGCGTGAGACACCTAGTGGGCAAGAAACATGTAACACAAATATGGATTTTGGGAGCTCGAACTCCTTGCAAGTATTTTAAACTAGATGTAGGGTATTATGTGTAACTAGCGTAGGTACACGTAAATTACCATATCCACTTGCTGGTACTTGAAAATGTTTTCACTAGAACGCTTTCCATCTTTCGTTGAACTCATCGCCATGGTTTTCTTGACAATTTTCTGCATCTCAACGGGGGAAATGATAATTTCTAATGAACAAATTGTAAGTTGAGTTTAAAGGTTTTTCATGCAGAAATTTATTTGGTGTTGCTTCTAGGGGATACTTGGACGTGTTTCAAGGTACGATAAGGGCATAGGTACTTTAAGGGCAATTTAAATGTTTATACCCTAAGGCATTAAGAATGATTGTAGAATGCTGAAATTTCGCTCGCACATCCTTCCATCCGTCCTGGTAATATCAAGGGTTCGCAATCGGAATGAAGTGCCTGTGTAAATAATAACTAGCGAGTTTGTTTACACGAAGGGCAAGCAGATTCGCAATGGTCGCGGCTCCAGCGTTCCATTGTCACACATAGTGATTCATTCATTAAGTTATTTTCAAGGTGGCAAAAACGCATTGAAAGTATTTGCTTCTCGAAATGTGTATCGAGAAGAACAAGCCGATATTTTTTTTATCGAAATAATTACTCTGATCGTTTCTTGTGTGCATAATTCCAATTCTCTTCATAATCTCCCAGGCGGATCATATTTGAAAAGTAGGATCGCATTCAGCAATCAAACAGGTACTTCTGAACCACTTTACACATATCTTTAATTTCCTCTTTCATTGGATCAGTACGGATTCCGGAAAATGCTCCTTTTGCAAAAAAATTAGGGTCCTGAGGGATTTTACAAAAAAAAACATAACATTCTTTTTTTATTTAAGAAATCAGTACTTTGAGAACCAGATACATACCATGTTTCAGCTTTATCCATTTGCTCTTTTTGCTGGTGCACAAATATATTCGGACAGGCCGGTGCAGCCAAAAGCCGTGCCCTGAGGGTATGCACCACAAAGCTTGAATTTTTTCTGAATCTCCTCAGTTATTGGTGTGCCGAGTTTCATCTTTCTAATTTTGCCGAATTCCGTAGGACAAATAAACATTTTTTGAAACGTGGCCGAAACGTTTGCAAAAGCCAAAAAGGCAAGAACCAAAAGAAAAAATTGAAACAAAAATGTGGAGGCACCTCATCCAATAGATACTTCCTCCCCTTATTTTTTAAATTTGATTTTGCCCGCTCAGTGAATTTCTCTGTTTTCTTCAGGAAAGTGTTGTGATCGGTTTTATCTTCCGCATCACTATAATATAGATAAGAATTTACGAATTTTTGAATTTTTTTGTGATAGCAACCTCACCGTTACACGTGTACCACACCGAAATGGACTATTCCCAGTACTAATTGACTTTTTATGCCCTAATACAAGTTCCTGTCATGAACCTGTCAACCTGTCAAGTAAAGAAGTGATATTTTGTATGGGATATGTTTTGCGGACCTAAACGCTTACTCATAGCTTATTCTTCAACGCTTAAGATGCCTTCGATGTCCATTACCACAGAATGATTTTAATCCATGAGGTCTAAAATACTGGTTTGTTCCATCAGAACACAGGTTTCAAATAACTTTCTTGAAAAACTTATTTTCATTATTATTCCTGAGGCTCTATGCTTTTCAAGCGAAAAACTGCATAGTTTCATGAGTTCCTCCCGTTTTAGTCTGTTTATAGTGCGAAAGGCATAATCGTCTTGCCTGACTTCAGAGGAAGATGTGGTCGCAAGAGCACGAAGAAAAATCATAGTTACCATGCATTGAACTACGCAGAACCTTGGGTTCGAGCCCACTACCCTGCGATTAAGAATCCCTATCATGTTCCCAATCCAAGGACAGGTGTCTCACTTCGCAGAACAGCTTAAGTTGACCGTACTCGATCTTCTGTCCAAAATCGAAGGAATCGTCGGCATCTTAATTGGAGTCTCGCACCTTCTTGCACATCATCGACCTGGTTTGCTCGAGCATGCGTTGCTCGTTTTTCTGAAGGAGAAGCGAGGCCATCCGTGACAATTTTTTTAACAAAAAATGGGCCTGAGAAGTCCCCTCTGAAGAATAAAAAATGGACTCAATTGCGGAAATCCGCACAAGAAAAACTGAAATGCAAATCAGCGAAGGGCTGCATCCCTTCATTCGTGCTCAAATTCCCGTTCATTTTTCTCATAATATCGCCTGCTGTAGTCATTTTTCCCTTCCCGCTCAAGGACCATCATCCTCTATGTTTCCGGGTGAGCCTTGGCGCACTGATCACCGGCAGGGCGTTATTGCTTTGCTCGAAAAATTACAGGGACGCGACAGTGAATACGTCTGAAGAAAATGATGGACGCGAACCTCCCGAAGTAATCCATGAGTACTTTCGCTTTCCCACCTCCCACCCGAGGTTCAACTCGCTGCGGAAAACGTGAGAGCGAGACAAGAAATAGGCTCAAGCGCCAGAATTCCATCCAACCATCTCCATAATGATGCAATCTGAGCCCATCTCTCTGACCCGATTATTTTCATAATAAACATGCTTCCCCAGGTGGGCCTTTTCAACGTGAGTTTCTAAAACATTCACTTCTCAGACTACAGTAAATTATACCTACATATCGCAACCTTTGTGTTCAGAAAGGAGTCAAGGGAAAATGTGAATCTTTCAAGTGAAGAAGAAAACATTTCTGGCACATCAGACATTGCATGAAACTGAACGGCAAGACCCAACCGGCTCATCGCACTTTCTCGTACGCATTCTGGATTTAATGATGTGGGTAGCATATCTTCATCAGGATATCTATGTTCATTTTCCTTCGAATGATGCAAAACTTGACTAGTAGACAGAGCGGATGAGAATGGCAAATGTTTGCGGAATCCAATTCTCTTTCATCGCTGGACACCGCATGCCTTCATTCACTTTTCAAAATATTTAATTTTAGTGTGTGGCTTCAGAAAGCCTGATGCATAGAGGAGGGACACAAAATAACGAACAGTTTTATGTGTACAATGGGCCACGCACTGTGAGCTGTGGGGAGATTATCGATATAGGATTATCAGTGAATTAGTTCCTTCCATTATTTTAATGATCTGGAACATAATTTCATCAAACATTATGCACGAATGCGCTCGGTCGAAACGGCGGAAGGGAAGCGAAGACGAGTGCAAACAACAGGAAAATTGGCCGTCAAGGAGCTAACGTGTTATCGACATTTTGACTGAGCTGAGGAGTCGAAGTCGTCGGGGGTGAGGCTTTATGGACTTTGCGGCTGCATTTTCCTCGTTAATTTCTTCTACGTAATATAAGTCGCCATAATCAATTCGAATTGAGTTTTGTGTCCTTAGCCGGCCGGTCCTTAGCGTGGCCAAAGTTTTCGGCCTCGTTCCTCTCTCTCTTCGAGGCCCTGTGTTCCCCTGAATGTTATATGGTTCGTCTATTGCATCCTCATCTTTTGCGTCTGCTCGTGGGCTCTGTCCTTAATAACTTTTCCTCTTCTCTCAAATGACTTAAGGTAGCGAATGGGAGACCTGATGGTCTATGATATATCAATCAGTGTCGTAGGAAGTCAATTCGCGACATTCATCATGACGATATCGAGTTTCCTCCTTACGATAAAGTACCGTACATTTCGTCTTCTTTTACAAAGCGGAGAAATGGACTTTAATGAAGAAGAATTTCGAATGATTCGCTTTCGGGTTTTCTTTGTCGCCATTGCGCAAGGAATTTTTTGGCTCATATTGATCATCTTGGCCTTTGCTATATCTTGGTCCATGGTGACTTCGATCCCGATGGAGTTTGCCTTTTTACTCGCTTATTTGTTGCCCTCTCTTGAGGAAACGTTGTTCTCATCTATCATGGTTGGGATCGGAGTGAGCTTCGAGTGCCTGAATCGACGTGCGAAAACATTCGTCCATGAAGACGATGGGAAAACACAAGGTATTCGAGGAGAGGGGCGAGAAGTTGTGAAATCAAGCAATTCTGATAGGAGGATCTCATCCACTGAAGGCAACTCGGACAGAATATGTCATTCAGGTGGAAGAATCACAACCGTTTCACAGGAAGGAGAGCAGATCCGCCATCCTCGCTGGAGGATGTCTGCTTCAACGAACGCCATCAATCCAGTCGATGGAAGAACGATTGCTTCGCCGAATGCCGTTAATACGGTCGATGGGGTCGAATTCATCCAGACCTTGAGATGCCGTTATACCCGCTTGTGTCATCTTCTCGACCTCTCCTCTAGCCTCTTCTCGGAAATTCTGCTCTTGAAGGCTCTCACGACCTTTGCGACAGCTCTCTTTATGGCCTTCATCATCATAGCTCCCGTCATGACATCCTCGCCGGTGGCATTTCCATTTCTTGGGTACATACCTGGGATCATCCTGTCTGCGACGAAACTTCTGTCAACCTGTCTAGTCTGCCGAAACGTCAAAAACAACGTAGGTTGTACACGGCAATCAATGCCAGTCGGTGGATGAAATGTCGACATCATTGATTATCTGATTCAGAGATGGGAAATGTCAACGATCCTTTCATGGGCGGCTGGGAAAACCATCGTCGACTCCTCTTTCTTGAAGCAGGTGTGTTTCCTTCATAGTTTTAACATTTTTCAGAGTCGGATTTAGTCAAGATGAAACATGAAAATTGTGTGTAGCACCAAAAGCAAATTCAGCAGTTTTCATTACATTCAAAGCAGTTCAAGTTATGCTCTTCTTCAGAAGCTCTGATGGTGAAATACATGTTTATCGTAACGTCATTTGGATGAAAGCAAACTGAGCGTGATCCAACTGCAGATTTAATGATGAAAGTGGAATTGGTGATAAATTCAACACATTTTCCGCATTGAGCACACAACCCTTGAACAATTCATATTAAAAGGAGCAGGTTAACGCATGATGTTGTTTAATTCTTCTGTAACGGGAATTAATTTTGGGCCACTGATGGAATCAAAAATGTGTCATGCTCATTGACTAAATTTGAATTACTCTTACTCTATTCATATCATGCACTCAAAGATTCATTAGATGCCCGTCAAAGATGCCCCTGATTCTCATCAGTCGGTGTGGATGAGACTTTGAAGTGATTTGAAGGGGCCCACAAACTACGTAACAAAAAGGTTCCAGGATAAAAAATGGAAGTCCTACTTACCTATTCCTGATTGGCTGTGCCCCACCCTTCTTCAGGGCATGCGAACTCCTAACCTGTAGAAATTAACTGCGTTAATTTCATCATCATTTCGGGAATAGGGAGCCACATTGAGAAATTTTCATTCGTGCGAGAGTCCCCAAAATCCCTAAAATGTACAATGATTTTGAAGAATCTTGATCTTCAAAAAACTAACCCCTTGTCCATGGGACAAAGTAGATGAATATGAAATAGTTCCTGGTGAACAAGGCTTTCGTGGATGAATTGAAGCCATTCTCTTTACGAGACACTATGGAATTAACGAGAAACAATTTCAAGAAATTTCTTACTGTTACGTACAGCATACTCACATGCTTTTTAGATCAACATGTTTGAAAGGGAAATTTCCCGGAGTTGGAAACCAGTGACTGCCTGCGGCCTGTTCGAGGTGGATCTCCCGCTTCTTTCTGCTGTGAGTCAAAATCGATGTTTAAAAACATAAGAAATGGATGTGGAGAATCTCCCATCTCTGGTGGGTTTTTTTTTGCAGACGTTGGTGAACCTGTCCACCTTCTTCGTCGCACTGCTCCAGTTCCACCTCTCCTTAGTCCCCCAATCCGGAGGCCCTTCACCTCATTAGTGATTCGTGTGTGTATTGAATGTTAGTGATGGGTTTTGAGAGCTCTGGCAGTTGAGGGAATGTTTGATTCGGAAGCTTGAGTTTCTTGGAAATTCGTCTTTTTCGGACCCGTTTGTGTTTCGAGGCTATACAACCTGAAATCCGAATTAATATACTTTGGTTGTGCATATCCGTTCGTGAGAAAATGACGCCGCTGAGCTTTATGGAAGAGATCTCTTCCCGCAAGGACACAATAGGGCAAACGTTGCAATGCGTTGAAACTTCCAAAGCCCAAGGAATGTCATTGAACAAGGTTACATTTAATAACCCTCACCGAGGTACATAAAGCAACCCCCACCCAAAACTTCCCAAAACTACGAATTCCGACCGCAAGTTGGCACGAGTAAATCAGACAACGCCATTCCTAATGGTCGAAGACCAAGGCCTTTCCTGATGGAAGCCTCCTTTCTTCTCGTAAAGCCTTTCCTGTAGGGATGAAAAGAGCGAAAGGGATAGGGAGAATGAGAGAGAAAGATACAGACGGAAAGTTTCGCGTGCAAAATACATTGTATACTGCTCACTACGAAACCTAAAGGGAAAGAAGCTGATTTGAGATTAATCGAGTTCTGATGCGAGAGCAATTTCTACAAGAGTCCATACGAAGACTCAGTTTATACCATACTGTCACTTGACCGGCAATGGTTCCAGTTGAAATGTCTCCTAGTGGGCAGGAAAGTTTGTCACGCCCGAAACATGTCTCATTCCATAGCCATACGAACTTCAGAAAATTGCGTCACACATGCACGTCATAATTCATTCATGCCTCAGCCATCCTGACATGACGAGATGACACTCAGCGTGAAGGCATCTCATATGATAGCATGAATGCATTCGTCTGACCCATCGTGTTGGATATCGAATATTGATTGTAGTAACGCCTTGAGGGGTTGTACCTTAGGGCGTTTCTGACCTTCGACTCGATTGAAATCCTGCCTCCAAGTGGACGGTCTGCCTCAACTGACACCTGTGAATAGATTCAGTCCTTTCATCCGAGTGAGGAATGCTCGATGATATCTTCCCAAATCATTTTAGATCTACATATTCCTTATTTCATCTGATTTTGACTTGATTTAATTTCTTTGAAAGAATAGCTGCTAAAGCTTCTGTCCTCGAGCTTTTATTCCTTCAGAACGAGGTATACCGCATGATATATTTCACTCCATCGAGTCTTTCAACGGCGAAGGAACTATTTTAGTCCTATATGGATCTGCTGACTGCTAAAAATCGGAAGATGCTTCAATCGCTTCAGAGGTTCCATTCATTCCGTTGGGCCCAAAAGACAGAATCTCCATCACTCGTTCACGAACGATGGAGTTCTCGTCTTCTCGGACCCATGAAATGCATGTTGGGCACCATCCTACTAATTCAGGGATATCCAGGTGAAATATCTCCATAATATCTCCACACGTTTCCGGTCGTTTTCACCAGATTTGTAGTTATGATATAATCTTAGTATAATAATCTTAGACTATCCTTATCATTATTCATAATTCATTAATATAATTACATATCATCATTTATAGGTTATTAAACAATGGCCTTTGTGGTTATGTTTAGAGTAGGTAAACCTTGATGAAAATGAAAATTGATCAATTTCATCAGAATGTGTTCATTTCAGGAAATTTGACGAGATGTCAGTTTCTGAAACAATCCTCCGAAGGCAGTGGCCGATTTTCCTGGAATATCTCGATGTCGATGCGATTTCCCCGATTCTCATCTCCAAATACGTCCTCCCGGTGGACTGGATGGACAACGGGGAGAAGCCGCTGAGGGCGCGCGAGAAGAGGGAGGCGATCCTCAGGATCGTCCGCGCGAAGGGTCGGACCGGGTTCCAAGCCTTCAAGAAGGCCCTGGCGCAAGTCGGACAGTCGCATCTCGTGTCGTCGCACGCCTTGGACGCGTTGCCGAACCAAAAGGCGTGCCTTCCCTTTGAGGATGATGATGCTGGCGTGGCAGCCTTCATGAAAGGTGCAGAGTTCTTGAGTGGATGTCATCCTCTTTTTTTAAATTTAATTTAATTTCTATTTTTAATTTTATAATCTGGACATTCCTTGAAAGTAAGAGGTTCCGAAATCTTTGGGGAAGGTGTCTACCTCTCCAAAAAATCTTAGGTAGATAGAATTTACAATCGAATCGTTCATGATGAAGAAACGTTCACGGTAACTTCAGACTTCAAATTCTTGAGTTGAAACAAAGTCTGCGGCGGCGTTGCCGGCCAACACCAACAAAGCTTGCACCCGAAAGGCGGAAGGACCCATCCACGATCGTGTGATTTTCGAAACTATGCTGAAGAATCAGGAAAGTGGTCTCATCTTGCTCATCGAAGCCGAAATAGCTTTACTATGATATCACCTCGTATATCATGAGATATCAAGCATCCGTAAGTTTCCCAATCTACAGTATGAGAATGCACTTAAAAAAGAGTTAGGGGATTTATTGAAGATCATTTCATAAGCAATTATCAGTTAGTCCTTTCTCCATTCCCTCTCATTTGGAAAGTTAAAATAACGAAGCATTTACAATCTGATTTTTCTTGGGAAGTGATCGACTCGTATATCCATTTCAGCCTATCGAATCCAACAGACTTAATAGGAACTCCCATTCTTTCCATGCATTATTGGTCTTAATTTGTATAAAAGGGTATCGAGTGCCATTTTAAAATTAAATTACTGATATCGCCAATCGCGATCTCCATCGTTGACCAGGTGCCCGGTCGAGATCCGGTCGCGTTTCTCTTCCGAATATCTCGTTCCCCATCTTCCAGGAATCTCGTCCTCATTCCTTAATGCCCGGCGAGCCTTCACCTGAAGACCGAGTTGATGCTGCTGAAGCGGTAGCCGTGTGAGTGCACCTAAGTTAACCCTTGTAGTTTTTCAGGGAGATTTCTTCCATGTATTTGCGTATAAATAATTACTTGCAGTTCTGGTACCGATTGACGCTGGAAGATTTGTTTAGCTCAAAAACAATTAATATATATAATGAAATTAGTGCAATTTCAATTCCCCATTCGATGGCATAAAACCTTCCACCTTTCAATAATTCTTTTTTAAAGCTATTTTCTTTTCTTTCTTTCAGGATGCTCGACGACGCTGAAGAGTCCAGGGACCCGGCGAGGCCGCGGTACCTTTGGGCTCTCGCGGCTTTCTTCTTCTTCCTTGTTCTGACTGCTCTTTTTTGCTCGCTTTCCTTTACATTATTTATGTTCTTTCTTGCCGTTGTCCTGACTGTTCTTTTGCTGCTGTGCATTTGAACGCTTAGGAAAAATTTTATTAAGCGAAGTGTATTTGCAGCGTTCATGAATGAAGTCGACTTAAACTATTATCTCCTGTTGGAAAATACTACGAATTGAAGGCGAATAAATATTCAAATTCTCACAACGAATTACTGTACCATCGTTTCGATCGCTGAATCATCTGTTCATTTAATCTGAATGTCTTATCTTCTAAGTCGCTTATTATTTTCCTTTAGAAATTCATATTTTGGCTTTTTGCTTTAGTACGATTACTGCATCAGAAAGGCGTTTCCGTGAGGATTAGATCCTTTTTCTGTTTTCTCATATAAGTATTTAAATTTGACGACACGGATATTTTGAGATTAAAGTACAGCTTATACGCGCAACTGCGGACTAGCTCTATACGCAAAACTCAATGGGTCAATAAATATTGCTGAAAATGCTGTGAAATTGGAAATATTTACGGGAGTTTTCAGTTTTCCCTCCCACAGCAAGCAATAAAGGCGAGATCCCGCAATATCAAGGGTGTCCATGCTTTGTCACTGGACATGAGATGAGCATGAAGGGTGCAAATGCCTCTTTTCAAGATGGCATCAGTTTTTCCCATAGGCAAATTACGCCCTTCGGCATCGCCCCATGCGAAATAAATATTCACTCGGTAATTCTATTAATTGCCATTCTCCATCCTCGCCTCCAAGGTTCCTTCCCCCCCCCCCCCCACCCTCAGAGTTCATTTTCACCTTTCAAGAGGGACGCATTCTTTCCCCTGTTAAGAACACATTTAGTACTAGGTCTTCCCTATTGATTGACTATCCGCTTCGATTGATGTGAAGCTGCTAAGTTCCCGATATAGATATGTATAGTGCTGGGGAAAAGTTATCTAACCACCTATTCTTATTACTCGACGAGACACGCGTGTTACGTTGAGGAATCCCTTTTGGTCGAATCCCCAAACGAGTCGATTCTCGATTCCGCTTGCCATTGCCATGAAGAATGCTTCATGGAAGTGTTGTTGAAAACAAGCAACCAGATGTCTCTGTAATATTTCGACCCTTTACCCTTCAGAGTGTCGCCTCTACTTAAACTCACTACTCTAGGTCTATGCCTATCATTCCTTATAGTATACTGACATCTTCATGTAGGGTCCCTATATCGACGTATTTCTTCTCTTATCATCTTCCACCGTGTACCCAGTACGCGCACTCGTGTGTGTGTGTGCTCTTGTGTCCTCACAAGAAGACAACCTCTGAGAGAATCATAGAGAGCATATAAATTGAGGGGCCACTCCTATGGCGCGTGGCGCAGCACCCTTCCTGGTGCGGCTGCCTTCTTACTGAAGTCGCACGAGCAAGGAGTTCATAGGAGACACATGGGAAAGGGGAGGGAGAAAGAGGCATCTTTGCCCCAGGTCCCCCATCCCCTTTGACCTACAGGCAGCAATGGTTTCTCCAGATACTATATACATTCTATGAAGAAAATGCGTACAGTACCTTATTAGCTTGTCTGTCGTGGACTTTGTCTTAAAGTCCAAATACCTCCTATTCCTTCCTTAAGGCCAATATTGCCAGACGTCTCCCTGGGCTGACTTTCATCTTTAGATGCTAATATTGTGGAATTCCAATGTATGACGCTCTACTGCAAGAAGAAAAAAGAATCAGCTACTCCAAGTAAGAAATCCCAGAGGGGTGGCTTAGTTTCTTTACAGGCGACCCTCTGGCTTGGCGACGGAGGTGCCATCTTGAATCGGTGATGGTAACCTTATCTGTACATGAATATCCAGATGCTTCGCCTAATGAAATATCCAGATGCTTCGCCTAATGAAATATCCAGATGCTTCGCCTAATGAAATCGAAAGGGCCAGTATGATGACATCCTCATCGGATTACCGAATAGGCAAACGATGCATGGGCCTCGGTCGAACCAAGCCATTGGATATGATGCAAAACGAGATAAGGAGACAAGATTTCATTTACGGTTACTCCTCTCCTTCGCAAGATTGGGCGAAAGGTGGTGCGTGCTCTGCCTCGGGGCTTTTGAAACCTTAATCCGACCCTGTTTTTGCAACTATGCCAGAGCACAGGGTATTCCCTCCGGCAGGGATGGGAATGAGCGAGATGGGTGGGCAAAGCCGGATGACGATGACTCAGACTCTCAGTTGAAAGGACGACGTCATACACCGACGGTGCTCACATGCAAGCACCTGATGGTACGGAGAGCGAGAGTGCTAGGCGAGGCTCCGAGGGAGAGGAAGAATGAGCCTCCATTTCTCGATCGTCGCACACCCTGCATTCACCCTTGTTATTTGCTTTGTAGTTCATTTGAGGGTTACATTTATGGTTACAACTTCTTCTGGAGATTTCGCAGTATAACGAAGCTAAATCTATACGGTAACATGCATGTGGCAGTAACAGTAACAGATATGAATTTTTTATTCATACCTATCTCGATTCCGATCTGACGGGATTGGTTGAGGACTCGCCATGGTCGAGAGAGGCGACTGCAGCGTTTTTTCCGCATCTAACGCAATAAATCGTGCCTTAAGGGTTGCATAATTATTCTCTAATTAATAAAGGTATGATCTTGGTCAGAAGGAAAGTCACGGTTTAGAGACAAAATCGAACCGCCTCCTCCTCGGAACCTCCACACTAAACCATGGGCCTCACGCTCCCGGCTCGCGGATTGCATTCGCGTGGACACGCCCCGCCGCGAGTTTGTAGACCCCTGAGCTAAACTGATACAATCTAAGAGCGTTAAAATCAGGTTGAGATTGTTTCCATTTCGCGACGTGCTCATTTCCGTGACGTGCGGCCGTCCACTCGGCCATGATCATCCTCACTTTTTTCCTCTTTATTTTCAGCGTCGTGGTGTTTTTTCTTTACCGGAGGAGGGTAGGGGCTTAAAAGAACTGAAACGGTGAAAGCTTCGTGCCAGAGGATCCGCTAAACAGGGAGCGACGAAAGTGCGTCAAGTTGATCGCCTCGAACTGAATAGTGCGACGAAAGTGCGACAAGTTGATCGCCCCAAACTGAACGGTGCGACTCGTAAAAATGGCACAGACGGAAAGACGTTTTATGCTCTTTATAATATTTGGCCACGTCGCCATGCCATACCTCGAAGGAAATGCAAATGATGTTCGTAATTCCGTATGGAATTCCGAATGATGTACGATGAAGTACTACGAAGTACGATGCAATACGGGTACGGGCAGGAATGTGCGGCATGTCCCCCGAGAGCCTGGATTCGAGTACTTGCGCTTCGCAGTTTCATTTGCCGGTGCCAATTCGCCAAAAAGTCAGCCTCGAAATCTGCTATCGGTCTTATACGTGTACGATAGCGAGTTTACTCGTGCGATTTTCTCGTTCGAGTTGCTTGCGCGAGAGGGCCAACCAGGGTTTTGTGCACCATCCCACTTGCGCAAAAGCGATCATATTTGGCGGAATTTTACGGATTTCGGTTGTCATTACCTACTGAAATTCCTCCTCTGTGAACACAGTACTGCACACAGTAATTCTTTGAAGGCATGACGGATGTTTAGAAATGTTACCGTCTTGGCTTTGTGCGGGCCACCATGATGGTGGCCCGCAAGGGATGCAATGGTTGCATCCCTTGAGCCCAATCGGATGAGGAAAGCCGAACGATCCCGAAGAAATCTTTCCTTGCTTCATCAGAGCTGCACGGTGCAGAAAAAATACGGCGCGGTCTCACGAGCGTGAATTTCACAAGAAACTGACGGTAATATTATAATTTTTATTTCAAATAAACTATCGGTACTATATATACGATATCGGTACTATAGCTTACTTATTGGGTCACGGAATATGGAAAGATTCATCGTGATCTTCAGAGAAAAGCACTGTCTTATGTAAATAGCCCAAAGGTCTTACTTGACCCGTGATTACCCTTGGCACCTGATCGCGTCAATGGAGCGTGGTGTCGACAGAGTCGGAGAAAAACAATTTAATAATATCCCAATGCAGCACTGAGCACGCCGATGTCACTCTTCAAAGCTCGTTTCACGTACCCTTCTAGGTGACACCTCAGTCACGCCGATGGAGCATGGTGCCCATTGAGCGAAAAAAAAATTATACGTGGGGTTGTATTTAGAACGAAGCCTACTACGTGGAAACGCAACCCTAGGCGTCTCCCCCTGGGAAAGGAACCAAAAAATTGAGGTTGACCACAGAAACATCGAGGGCGATCATCATGCTCATACGAATGGAGGAAGACAGGGAAAATGCAGCGAACGGCGCAGTCACAATTCGCGAAAATACCTTTTTTTAATGCGAGGTCCCATATATACCTTAATTTTTTTTTTCCATCTGCCAATGCAACTGCGATACAGAAAAACAATGGAACCTTTGAAGAGCTCTCGCGCTCGTCGGCTCCCTTGCGTCGCTCGCAAATATGAAATACTGCTATTCCAGAGATGGACCTCCACGAGGTGATGCACGTCTTTGCAGTGCCCGTGTGAAACCTGAGCGGCGACGAACTGACGAATCGCCCACGTATTTCCTCATGGACGTTTAAAATCCTTGGATTCCCGTCTGCAGGTGGGAGGCACTGCCGTGAGCGATGCCTCTCGGCTGCAGGTGGGAGGCAGACCCGTGAGCGATGCCAGCGCTTCCTATCGAGTACCAGCGCAACTCTCGTCTCCTTCTATATCCGAGAGATGGCGAGACGAGAGCGAATCTCGGAATTCTCCGTGAAAGTAGCCTCCCCTTCCTTTCGTGATGCCGATTTGCAAATTTCATCTCTCAAAGGCACATCCTCGAATGATAAGGTAGAGTCATG
Organism: Darwinula stevensoni; assembly: GCA_905338385.1. Taxonomy (NCBI): domain Eukaryota; kingdom Metazoa; phylum Arthropoda; class Ostracoda; order Podocopida; family Darwinulidae; genus Darwinula; species Darwinula stevensoni. Next base: position 3,027 of record CAJPEV010003115.1, on the reverse strand, counting down.
TCGAAACCCCCAATTTTGTATCTTGAAGCGTTTGGCCTGTAAAACTCTCTCGCATACCCACACCGTGTGTGGGTATGCATCAGTCTCTCGACATAGGTAGCGGCCAGGATCGCGCACGCTATATGTCTAACGTCCGGTTTGGATAAATTGGACAGTGCGTACTTTTTCATTCCTCTTGCTCTTGCCTGCCACAAGGCCTGAAACTCATTCAATATTTGAGCGTAATAGTCTCGTTCCGTTTTTTTTTAAATATTACCCTTCATAGACGTGAAATACCTTGAAAATCGAATGACACCTTGAAAATCGATTAACTATTCACCTACTCTCCTTCTGATTAACAGGAGCCAAAACGGATCGATGATGTCTTCGATAATTTCATCATGGATTAGGACCCACTGCAAATGAAGAAGGTGTATGGGAGAATCGAGATTTAACAGTTTGAGTGCCGCCGGACTGATTGGGCCGACTGCACCGACCAGAGAGGAGGACAAGGCCCAATGCCCCATTGGACGCAAGGAGGAAAGAGAGGGAGGAAGGGAGAAAGAAAGGGAGGAAGGAAGGGAGGAAGGAAGGGAGGGAAAGGCTCTGCCTGCGTCCTTCACCGGGGAGAAGACTTCTAACCGGTTTTTTTCTTCTTCCCCTCCTCAGACGACAGGCATCGGGTTTTTTTTTCTCCTTTTTCTCATCTCTCGAGGCGTCATAGGCGGCTTCATGGATGTCGGAAAGCGACATGGGATGAGGGACTTTTGTAGCTGTTTTCATCCCCAGACCCTGCCTTCGATACATGAAACAAGAAAATAAGTTCATTAGGGTCTGAATGGTCCTCGAAAAGTATTCAACTGATACCGTGATACGCGCGCGGAATTCCACAATCCCCAGTCATTTCTCGGGGGACATTCGGTAAATGTCCCTTGTGCATCGATCCGCTATAACGCTGGGCGATTCCACCATTAGGAACATCTCAACCGCACTCGTCATCCCCCTCGTCTCGTTCCGAGTAGAAGCGAAGGGGAAGGAACCCGGAAAACCTTCACCCATTGCTCTCTGACCTTCACCCATTGCTCTCTGACCTTCACGCTCGATTAGTGCCCCAGCGAGCTGCCGTACAGAAGGGGAACCGACGCCATTCACATGCATGCATACACAAGAGGGAAGGAAAATCCATTTAGACCTCGGAAGAGAAAGAGCGGCATGGCTTTACACCGGCCATAAACACACAAACACACGAGTGTACTCTTGACTGTAGGACTGCGCGCCGCACCGTTTCGATCTCGGCCGATTTCCACTGTCTTTCCTCAACCAGAAATTCCCGCCATCATCCTCCTTAATTGCTTCATTCGATTTACATGTTGTGGGACGTGAGGCCTACGAACAGGGCATGAGCCTGTTTCGCCATTTGGGGTCGCGACCGCACAGTTCCCAGAGATTGCGATGGCTTCAATCGGTCTAGTACTTTGATACCTGCCCTTGTACAACTGATTTTTTTTAAAATAATTTAAATGACGCTTCCCGTCCCTTGGCATCGGTCCAGCTGGACCTTCACCAAACAAATTCAGTTTTCTCGATTAAAACCAATTTCGGTCGCGGGGAAAGTAGGAACGTGAGCACAACGAGCGTGAAACTCTTCCACGACCTTGCGCCTAAACAAGTTTTATTTTGAGATGCTACTGGTAGTGTCACGAAATCAATTCCGGGCGAGAAACGGATGCTCTATTACGAAATGTCCACAACGCACCAAGATGAAAAATCACCAGCCATCTACATTACGTCAATGTTATCTTCTTCTCATTCAGTACTCTTAATCTCAGTGTTGAAAGTTTCTAATAGTTTGAGTAAATGGAAGTCGGAGAAACTCCAAGGCGAAACATCCAGGTTATGCAATAGAATTAATAATATGAAACCGGAATCACAGTGGATGCAACAGCCATCTTTGGATGCGTCCTTGGCGAATGAAACTGAAGCTGATTTTAATTTAAAGGACGAAGTCTTCCCTGTTGGAATGGATGAAACTAGTTTATTGAAGAAAAGTGAGAAACTCTCTGAAGTGCAGGGACTGGCAACATCAGAAGGAAACGAGTTCTATGTCTGGGCTTTAGAAAACAAACATAGAGTTGAGGATGAAATCCTGAAGAATGGCGACAATGAACTTCTTCCGGATGAAATTGCCAATGAATTGTACTGTCTAGATCTCGCGAAGGTACTCATCAATTCCTACTTTACAACCATTGTTATCTGGTCTTCCGTGCCACTGGGGTACTTATTATGGCACTTCAAAGCTTCTCAGCAATTCACCCAGTACGTATTACCCAAATGTGTAAGTCATATAGGGAGTACAACGAATTTTCCGAGAAGCACAAGTCATCAAGAAAGGATATTTAGAACCCTGAAGGAGAGTACCCTGCGTGCAGACAAGGAATGGAGATTAGATGAATTCGTTAAACTCTTGAAAGAAGACGTGGAATCATCACTCATCAGTGCTGCTAGGCAGTGCCTGCAGGAAGAAAAAGCGGGGAGAAGGATCCCGTGTGCCACCAAGAAAGTCATCGAGGAGGCTTGGGGAAAGGGTAAGAAGCACTGCGGGATAATTACAGTAGGTTAGTATCAAGTTCCTCCATAAAGAAAATGGCACCATTGACTCAGGCGGAGAAAGCCATGAGATGATTGGCTCGATCGAAACTGACTGGAAAAATCATCGGTGCTATGTAAGTCGATATTTTCGAGGGCGTCGAATACACAAGCCCCTAATAAGTTTTGTAGTTTAGGAAGAGCATGAAATACAGAAAGCTTGTTTCTGTCTTCATTCCTCCTTAAATTGAACCCGTCCTTAATCAGTGTCATGAAGACTCTGCGGAAATCCATGACGAGTTACCGGACCTGGCAATCCCCAAGGCGCCTATTGCAATTACAGTTGCAGCGTTCTTGGAACAGTCTTTTAGGAAAGAACAGCTCAGAATGATTCTATCCATGTCTAGAAACCCGTCATTAGTCACTCTGGGGATGTCCTGGTTATATGGGCATGCTTAAAAT
>CAJPEV010003114.1:0-31847 GCA_905338385.1 Darwinula stevensoni | reverse complement strand
GGACCTGTGCTGGGAGGTGCTGCCGCATCCGCCCTACAGCCCCGACCTTGCCCCGTCCGATTATCACCTTTTCGTTGCCCTGGACCGTCACATGGGTGGAAAGCAGTACGCCAACCAAGACGACCTGAAAACCGATTTGGCCAACTTTTTCGTAGCGCAGCCGCCAGAGTTCTATTGGAATGGCATCCATAGTTTGCATAAACGTTGGCGTGACGTGATAGAGGCCAATGGTGATTACATTCATGATTGAGATGATTTTGCTTTTAAATAAACTGGGTTGTAATAATTGTTCATGAAATTTCGAGAACTTTCTTTCCAATCAGATATTATATGTAACAAGACGAAAATCGTTCCAAAGGAAATCGACACGTAAATGTCATTTTAAAAATTCTTCTATGAAAGAGAAGAGAAGAGGAAGTCTGAGAATTGATATTAGGTCAAGTTTACTTATCATTTCGTCGAGGAGTAACTGACGAATTGGGCAAATTTCTTTCTTGCAGAAAGAATAATTGACGAAAAAACATTTTGAAACGCTTAGCAGTGAAAGAAATGCCACGATTATTCCAGCAGCAAATCTCCATCTGAGCCCGTGATCACGCACAATCGGCACAATGGAAAAAAAAAACTATTAAAGTTAGTTCCGCAATTTCCCAACAACAGTTCCAGCAAAGGACAAATATTCATTATGCTCTGAAAAAAGAAACTATTTACAGGTTCTTATAAACTAGTGCGGAATTTTTGGTAATATATGCGCTTTGTTTGACGCACTCCGATGCAGGAAACACTGCAATTCGAAAGCTGTGTTCAGTACGTCTGTGCCTCCTTTGCCTCAAGTAGAGAGGTTATCCGAATCCATGTTACCAATTTGTCTACGCAGGTGTTACGGATAAGAAAACAACAGATTCACCATTTCTACCAGCTGCGAATTTGTTTAGAAGTACTGAAACTTGCCATAGGAGAGAGTCGTCTTGCAACTTTCTCCGGCCCCTTCTCCCACTCGAGTGATCCATTCGATACCCACTCTACTTTTGCATCATTTCGATTCGATGTAAACTGTCAACATGAAACGGTTTCTCGCTCAGCAATTGATATAAGCACACCTTTCGCGCTTCATGCTCCCATCGGTACTATAATCAATTTCTGTTCTTGTTTCACTGTTCCTTTCTTGCCCCATTTTGCCTAGTACGTGAGAAACGTGGAAGCTTCCGAACGAAAAGTCTGGGGAGCCTGACACTTGATCATAATTAACGAGAATTCCTTCCGTGTTATTGGGAGCACAAGCACGAGAGGCATCTTCGGGTAAGCCTCGTCACCTGATGAATTGCACTTTGTGAAGTCCTCAAGTCTTACGTGAACAGTACCTCTGGTATAGAAGAAGAGACCTAGTTACTTGATAATTTGATGGGATCACTTGAGAATGAGTAGAGACGCATCCTTCCGAGGAGAAAATAACTTTTCCACTATTCCAGATTAGGATGGGTGGGGGGGTGGGGCAAGGAAGGCAATTTCGTACCGATGACCAAATACTACAGGCAAAGCCATGTTTACGGTTTAATTCGGAATTCTCGCTAAGTGCCTGGGATCGAAGACCAGCGCGGAGTTAAGTTTCCCCCCTCGTCCTCGTCTCTTCGATCTGATATACTGACCGCCTACGAGTAATAAACACCTCTCTTCGATCTTCTTTCCCGACCTTTCCCTAATATCTATATTTATTAACACTTTCAATGCCGATCACGGTATATGCCGTTTTCACGCATCCTTTCGCTTAGCCTATGGCCGAAAAAGCCATCGCCTTGTAGGCTACGCGCGTTAGGCTAAGGTAACAGAGGCTTAGGCCTGAATGGCCGAAATGTGCATGGCAGTGAATGTGTTAAACGATTGGACATGCGTAAACCTTGGTACTGGTGAATTAGACCGGTTTCCATCTGATTGAAAGAAGCTCACATCCTTAGTTGATGAAGAGTCGCGATCGAGAGTCTCACGTATTGAGTCATGCAATATATTCCCTTTTTTCTGTTTCTACCTCTGCTGCTACTCACAGGAGTGCATCGCCGGCCTTGGATGAATCCCCGACATGTTTAGTGCCCCTATCATGCTCACTCTCTCCCTCTCTCTTTCCTTAACCACTTATGCCTCCAGAATAAATCTGGACTTCCTCTAACTCGGATAAATTCTTGTCGTGATTCCAATCACTAGTAAACTGGAAAGTGCGGAGCGGTAACAATGCCTTTTGGACTTGGAGGCCAAAGGATCAGAGAACAACTTGGACTTATTTCTTTTAATCTCACCAAGCTCCTCCGTCAGAGGATGACTCGTCACGGTGAGCGCTATTTACTTGAAGAACAAAACGATTTCGTGGATTTCATCACGGTCACGAAATCGTAGATATTTAGCGTTCGTGTCCAAATTGGACGCCCAATCTCAGCGTACCAAAGAAAGCTCCATTCGTTCTCGTCGTCGATTTTAAGAAATCCTTCGACAGTAGCGATCGTCATCTCATCGAATGAACCAGAGGATCCCAGCGCATCGGAAAATTTGTAATACTTCTAGACATCATACTCGAGAAGAACCTGATCCAAATGGACAAATCCCAATAGCCCAAGCCCGGGGTGTTCTACAGGGCGACGCTCTGAGTCCACTTCACTTTTTCTCCGGAGATTTTCCAGAATGAACGCTCCGCCGACATCAAGATAATTATCTACACATCGTCATCTACTCCTTTTCAAGATTCGCTCTTGAAACAGCCGTGAACGCATTGGAGCTATGGGCCAGAAAGAATTCTCTGCGAACACGAAGACGAAAGTGACGAAATTCCGACGCGGTGGGAAACTGGCGAAACAAGATAAATTCTTGATGCTAATTGGAGTTAATGAGTTTCATCAACATGTTTCCCCTCGAACATATTGAGAGCGCGCATTGCTGCTCTCACGAGAAATTATGATTATATTTTATTGAAAAAATTAATGCTCTTCCACCCTCATTCGGTTCATCTCTATTCGGAACATTTCCCGAGTTCCCATGCGTTATTATTTATATCTATATTTTTATTTTCAACTAAAAGACGTATTAAAAGTTCGGAGCTGATTCTTGTTCTAGCTTTCAGAATCCATCGTTCATTTTTTCTAAGAGATACTTCTATGTGTATGAGTAAGGATGCCGGCTGTTTATATGATGTCACCATGAAAAAGTCGTGCACGCCACAATTGGGGAAATCTTCACGAATCGACATATACGTGGGTCATCCCAAAAGGTTGTGAAGAAATGAACAGAAAGAAAAGAACGAGCGTGAGCCGTTCCCCGACCGAATCGTGACGTGCGATGAGAAATGGATCACGTACGACAATTCTCGACCCTCGGACCAATGGATGGACTGCGATGGGACGGTTGGGAAATGTATATTTTGATTCTTGCATGTGAAGAACTGGTTGGTTGAAGAAATTCGGTGGTGTCTCTGTTGCTATGTACACTTCGTCCACGTACTGTTGTGAGGTAAAGCCTCACCACGGGGCTTATTTGGCTTTGAGAAACTATAATAGTATTAAAGAAATTATTATGTGCTTAGAACACCCTTCATCAATATTCGTGTGTATTGCGGGATTGGGAGAATATTCTTGAAGTCTCTCCTAAACAGAGCCTGTCTCTTTAAACGTGAAAAATGGGGGGAAATGAACAAGGAAATCGGCAGGTCAGCTTTCATTTCGTCGGCTAAATGGCGCCAGGGATTATGGGGTTCAATTCCCATATCGTTCGCAAGATTACGCCAGGGAATAGGTGCTGTTCAGTTCTGATTTCGATAGTCAGATGTCGACAAGGATTCCCCGTTAGTAAACATAACTCTGAAACGTTGAATGCATTTCTTCACGCACTTTCGTAGAGCATCAAATAATGAAATAGGATTTTTTTGTGTGTAATACCAAGGTAATACCTATCACACCTCTTCCTCCCCCTTTCCTTACTTCACTCCCTCCTCTAACTCCTCTTCATCTACTGCCTTCGGCTTCTCCTCCTCCTTCGTATCTGTCACACGTTCCTCCTACTCTTACCCGAGTTTCTCAGCCGCTTTATTCGCCGCGATGATCCTCCTTCCACTCCCGCATCCAACCGAAACCGAGGTAATCGTCTGCGTGGAACAGGATGGGGTCCGCCTCGATGTCAAGGTATCTCAGCATCTTCCTCACGGATACCGTGAGGAAGATGCTGAGATACTTTGACATCCCTTCCTCACGGATCCCGGTTCCGTCTTTCCGGTCGTCTCCAGGCTCTTTAGGAATTCCTGCAGCCGGAGTACGAAGGGCACTAATTTCTTTCACTTACGGAATCTATCGAGTCAAGATTAATTCGTCTTACTGTGCTACCGTGATGCAACATAAAAACATGAATTCATCTCGCTGTAGAGTGATAGGTAAGAATGTCTGAGAGAGATGCTTTCTGGCATTCTCGATACGAATTTACCGTGGTCTATAATTGAAGGAAGCTCAAAACTCTCAGTAAAAAAAACCCAGAAACCTATTTTTTCCCTGGCATGAGTGGTTATCCAAGCAACAAATAACGTCTACGGATTTTTACAAGCACTATGCTTTGAGACGCAATGCTGTTGTTCCAATTTTGCGCTATCATGTCCAGGAAACAAGATCATGCACGTTGAATTGACGTCGCAAAAGAGGTAAAATGGGTTACTCGGCCAGTAAAATACCTATATACTGCAATGCTGACGATCACTTTCACGCATTTCATTCCCCATTAAGCTACAGATCATCCCCCGTACATCCACTACAAACAAAGGACGTTGACCTCGTAGATTCCGCGAGATCATAGTTCATTCGAGACTTGAATGGACTCGTTCTACAAGAATGTCCCCGTTAACGCCAGTCTCCAGACAAGTGAACCAGTTTCGTCATGGCGACGCAGTGATGAAATAAAATGTTTAATCGCATATGCCATGGAAAGGTGTACTGTTCTCTCACCATCCATGATGCAACAAGTAAATGAAGTCTACTAGAGCTTGGTTTCCTCCACCTAAATTTTTATTTAAGGAGTTGATTTTCTTCCCTTTTTTTGGGAAGACATCGAGTAAAGGAAAAGTACTCCTGCGAATCCATCCATTCATTTCATAATAATCACCATTATAATTTATCTACACCAGTGATGCACAACCAGCGGCGACTTTTTTTTGCGGCCCCTTGGATACCTCTGGTTTCTAAAAATACACACTAATATATTCGCACCTCCGATTTGGTAAATAAATTTAAACTTAAATTGTAAATAATCAACCAGACCATAATAACCAACCTCTGCCCAGGAGGTTTCGAGCAGACACGGATAATACAAATTGATGCACCGTGCGAGGGGTGAGAGGCACGCTATTTTCAGCATAACTGTACCTTACGCACATCAGTCGGGCCGCGTACAACAAGATTCTGGTAAGTCACGCCGGTTTCGAGATTGTTCTAGGAGTGACCTCCAAGTGTCCCTTTCTCGAAAGTTCCTCGGGAACGCCTTGAAAATGGATGATTTAACCCAGAACTAAGAAGGGGAAGAACTAGGCAAGAATGGTCGGAGAAAGTAGTCCTCCGACCCAAGGCGAGGCAGCCGGGTATAGTCTATTCGTCAGCCACACTTGGTCGAAGACAAAATATTATGGCGGTGAAGGACAAGGAGTCAAAGAGAGAGATCTGGCTTCTGATAGGTCATCCGGGGGGCTAAAGGTTTATGACGCGCTTCAGTGTTGTCAGATGAAAGACAGCCCTTTTCAGTCAGCTGATCCCTTGGGGTCCTGCTTCTTCTGATCGAACGAAAGAAAGTCGGCAACCCTGATTTTCAAGAAAACTCCCTCCATTCACCAGGCATCAGGTGAGAAGCTTAAGTGATATTTAACGACCGAGGCTCCCCCTTGACCTCATGCCCAAGGGAAAGGGCGAATGGGGTGAAAGGCGTCAAAAAGGCCCCATGAGTACATGACACCAATGAGTCACTGCTCTTTTAGAAAGCCAGGTGACCAAAGCGAGTGAACATTTCGTAGCGGGTGTTTAATTTGGTGAACAGGTCAAAGGTATCACTAATTTAATGATAACATTGTGGCGGTTATTTTTAGTGTTCGAGGTATATCCTTACGAGTCAATGAGTGTAATGTTTCCAGTGAATTTATTTTCATCCAGCGTAAATAATTTTAAAATTTAACTTATTTTCATAGACGTCACTTTGAATGCAACGGCTGCGCCCGGAACGTCAAAGCCACAGAAAAGAAAAGTCGAATTTGAAAACAAAGTTTCAAGATGCACGGACAGAAAGGTATTGGCTTCGCGGAAAACAAGGGTGCTATGATTTGCTTGCATTGTAAACAAACTGTTGCTGTGCCAAAGGAATACAATTTGAGAAGGCATTACGAATCAAAGCATGTCAATTTTGAAAATTGTCAAGGTGAGCTCCGTAAGCAGCAAATAGCTTCTTTGATTCGCTTTCTCTCTGCACGACAAAGTTTTCACAAAAGGCATGGAACAGGTACAAATTGCAACCGAGGTGAGTTTCGACATCGCAAAATTAGTCAGACCATTTACAGATGGAGATTTTGTCAAGGAGTGCATGGTCATTGCAAGTCAAAAGCTTGAAGCTGAAGAAGTGAAAAAATTTGAAACTTTCAGTATAAATCGGATGAAAATCCAGAGTAGAGTCGTTGATTTGTCTCAAAATTTGACCTCCCAGCTCAGAGAAGTTGGACATACGATTCTTTACTTTCCATTAGCGATTGATGAATTCACCGGCATTACAACTACCGCTCAAATGATCGTTTTTGTGACAAATTAATTCGATGTTCATGAGGAACTTTTGGCACTACAGGCAATTCAAGACGTTCCTCGAGGAAATTGAGGCGGAATGTGGCGATCTTCTCTACTGCTGTCAAGTCCGTTGGCTTATTAGAGGCAAAGTTCTGATGAGATTTCTTAAACTTCCGGATGAAATCAAAATGTTCCTCATTGAAAAACGGAAGTCTGTTGATGGACTCGAAGATAGGCAGTGGTTGTGCGACTTTGCCTTTCTTACCGACCTTACACCCCATTTGAATGAGTTGAACGTCAGGCTTCAGGGAATGGAGCAAGAAGCGTTTGATCTCAGATTTGCTGACTTCAAAAGCGATCGCATTATTTTTCGAACTTTTTCCGGCCTCTTCTGAGTTACACCAGAGGAAGTAGTTCCAGATTTGCAGTCGGAATTAATTGATCTCCAAAGCAGCGATCCACGTAAATCCAAGTCCACCGGAGTAAATTTGCTGAATTTCTACAAGTGCCTACCAAAAAACAGGTAACCTGCGAAGTAAAGCTGCTCTCTGTGCAAGCCATTTCTTTAATGACCTTCAGCAAGGCGAAACAGGGGAACTGGCTCACAGATGAAAACCCTGAAGCAATCATGCAGATATCAACTTCCTCCTTCCAACCGGATATATGGAATATGGTCCTTGAAAAGCATTGCCAAAAGTCTCATGAATAATAATGAATAAAATCATTGATTGAGAGGTAAATTTGTGTGGCAGACACGATCTTTGGTGGTATCTGCAGTCCTCGAACATGAGCTGAAATTTCAATTTGGCTATTTATGGGGCAAAGGATATGCATCACTGATCTACACTATGTTGAAATGTGTTGAGGCCTCTAATGGCTGCTCAAGCCCACTAGCCTATATAGATTTGCTGGACATAGGCTAAGTAGCCGATAGGCCTATAAGCCTTTGCCCTTCCAGATCATAGGCTAGGCGGGATGGATTCATGCTTACACAGGGCTGTTGCTCCTTGCCGCTGTTCAATGTTTATTTGACTTTATAACAAGAGAAAGGATACGTAAATATACGTTCGAGCGTCCAACAGCCTTCAATGCATAGACTTTGAGAGTTTTCCACTTTATCTCCAAAAATGGTAAAACGTGTATGAAAAGACCAAGGCACGAAAGTGTACAGGAACACAAGAACTTAAAATAAATTTATATGAAATTAATGCCACAAACCCTTATAAATTTTCAAGAATAGTTTCTAAAATAACGAATATACATCCTACACCACATGCGGTAAAGAATTTGCTGCAAAGGAGTATAGAGAAATTCCTGTATAACACATTGTTACATTTTTGAGTGCAACACGTTCACTCAAGATATTTAAACATAATTGCAACTCCATGGGCGATAGGAATCATTGGTGAAAAGGCTTAGGTTAAATAATTTAGATGCGATGCGACCCGCCTGCAGAACGGAAGCGGCGAGGCAGCATAGGCCTGCAATGTAAGGATTTTAAAGTTGAGAGAAGAACCGAATATGGAGGCAGCGTTGGACTGCGTTAACTGCCGGGCAACGTGAGGCTGTCAAAGCGACGCGGAGCACCATGAAGCACTCTCGCTGCGGGGGGCGGGGACGCCGAAAGTCCTTTCAACCGTTCCGCACGGTCTCGGTACTGATTGTGGAATGCTATGCTGAACACTGCCGGTCTGTTTATTTTGTAGGTCAGTAAAGCACACTTTGGCGGATAATCCAATGGGTTCGTATTGAACACACATCAACAACAGCGCCGGAGTGCAAAACGCTTTCGAGGTGGAAAGACGCAAGGGCTCGCAATTTTCACGAATTCCTCAGGCAGTACAACAGCGCAAACGCGTTTGCTTCTTTCGATGCAAACATCGTCGACATTCCTGGTAACGGCCCATATTGCTTCAAAATACCTGGTTGGGTGTATCACCAGTTCCCTCTCGTTTGGCCGAGTGACAACTCGCCGAATTCAATTTGTGGACTACAACTCGCCGAAAGTTCATTTCGTCGAATGACGATTCGCCGAGTTACACTTCACCGATAGCTCAGCTCGCCGAAACTCCATTATTCCTTGAAAGCAGAAGCTGAAGCACGAATTATTTTCATCCACCCTATAATAAGGGAATTATAATTAGCCCGCCTAAATCTTCGAGGTGAGGGGATTGCAGCAAGTCATTTTGCAAATCTTTAGTAACTTAAAATGTGTACATCGCTGCTCAGCCGGAGCCGGATTAGTCTTCGCCTGGTGAGACGGTTTTGTTTAGACGGGATTAAGCCGTCTCTGCGCCTCCACGGACAGGAAGAGGAGTTTTGGGGGTAGGGCTAGGCAACCAGTCTCAAGTGGCGCCATGGTTATGGATTAGTGGAATGAGGGGAAAGGGCGTCCCTGTTTTCTGTCAACTTAGGCGACCTTAGTAGTTTCCTAATACTAATCACACCCTTCCCAGTATCGTATATATAAAGCTAAGGCTTCGTCATGACAGCATTGCGTTCTCGTAATGGTAACCCTCTAGTTTACGGTTACATCTACCTTCTCGACAAGAAACTCGGGCAGAAGATCTACTGGCGATGCGAAGACAGAACCTGCATCTCCAGACTGCACAGCATAGGTGACGTCATCGTGAGGCCGCCATCCGAGCACTATTCCCATGCACCATCTTCAAGTCGCGTCACTATGGCTGTGGTGATGTCTGATGTTCGCCGGTTAGCCCTCGCTTCTGAGAGTTCAATCCGCAGCATCGTGAAGCAGGCAACAGCAGACGTCGCCATTCCTACTCTCCCCTCCGATGCTGCACTGTCGCAGATAGTTCGTCGCAAGCGATAGCGACAACTAGGTGATGAAGATGGCGTGTGCATCGTTTCTCGGCGTTTACAGTGCACCACCGGCGGTCAGAGCTTCCTGATTCGTTCTGAGGAAAATCTTGTCTTCGCATCTGAGCGAGCATTGTCCGTCCTTGCTGCAGCTGATCACTGGTTCGCCGATGGGACTTTCGACGTTGCCCCACCGGGTTATACTCAGCTATACACCATTCGTGCTCTGATGGGAGATTCGAGGGCTATGCCATCTGTGTTTGCTTTGCTGAAGATAAAACGGCCAGTTCATATACAGCATTGCTTTCGCATATCTGACACCGGTCTCAGGGACCTCGCTTCACAATCCATCAAGCTGGATTTCGAGGCGGCAGCTATTTCAGCCTTCCGTCAGCGATTCTCGTGTGCTACTCTAAAAGGCTGCTTTTACCATTTTGTTCAGAGCATCTGGCGTCGGGTGCAAGATGGTGGACTCCAAACTCGCTACGCTGACGACATGGAGTTTGCTTTATGGTGCTAATGCTTGCCTGCGCTGGCATTTGTCCGTGAAGGAGATATTCCAGCGTTCGAGGCCCTGACCGATGCTCCAGGCTTCCCTCGAGAGTTCGACCCGATTGTCGACTATTTCCACCTACATTGGGAATGTTAAAAGAGGTGCTCCTCGCCGAAAGCCTGTTTTCCCCTTCGTTGTGGTCGCAGTACCAGCGTACCGTTGCTAGCCTCCCTAGAACAAACAATTCCGTGGTGGCACAACGCCTTCAGCAGCTCGGTGAACAAAGCCCATCCTTCGGTGCGAGCCCTGGCTCTGAAGCTTCTGTAGTAGCTCTATCGGTACGCCTTGGGGCTGGACGTCAGCTTCCGATGCCCCAGAGGAAATATTGCCTGTTGAATGGCAGAGTGAAAATTGTCGTTTCTGGGTACAATGGTGCCGAATTTCCCAAGTACTTGACGGGTATTGTTCATAATTATGATATATTTCTGCTGAACGATGACTTGACAAAAAAAAAACATTTTCTACAAGAATTAAAATGTCTTCAATGTTTCTTTTTACCTCATCCTTAGGAACAGGCAGAAAATCGTCATTCGACAAGTCAAGCGGTCACCCTATCACCTTGCTAAGACCAACGTACAACCTTTCCATGCTGACGTTCCTCCGCTCCATCAAAGTCAGCAACCAGTGCATGCTCAATTCTACCCTTGAAGCGCTGAGTTGTGCCCTGACCTCCTAAGTCAGGTGTTCTTAACTTTTCTGCACCTACCAGATCCTCAAATATCACCCATGAGCCCCCACCCCAGGTAATCATTAACATTGGAACACCTGGATTGGATCTGTGTTAATAAATGATATTTTTCGGTAGCTACATTCATTTAAATACAGTCAACTCTCGTTAATCCCGATTTCAAGGAACCGGAGGTTTTTTTTTCGGATTAACGGCGCGTCCGGATTACTGAAAACGTGACGAGTGATCACACATTTTTCTTCTTTTTTTTCAAGGATAAGAAGAATGCACTCGCAGAGCATTGCAAAATGCTTACACTTATTCGTTCATACCCGCAATGTTAATTGCGGACTCAATCCTTTGTCAGAAGTCGAAAAAACATCTTGAATTATTTTCTGCTTTAATTCATGCATACATCTAGATTGGAATACATTTTCCAGGGAGAACAGGGCACTGTACTCCCAACAGTGAGGCAATACGCTTTAGGGTTTCTAAGGCCAAGGTAACTTCTTGCCCGTCGGTTTGCACATAAAGAGTCTCTGCTTCCTCTTGGACGTCCTCTTCTTTTTCCTGGCTCCCCCTCTTCTCCCTGCATGTTTGAATGATCTCCCCCGACAGATCCTTCCACGTTGTCAAATTGTCATCCATTGTCATAATTATCTTCAAAGGAACCTTCCACGGCTGGAGACGCACTCCGTAACGCAAACCAGAGACGATCCATTTCCCCGGGTGGAGAGGTCGTACGCTCAAGGAGAGAGTTCATGGAATCAGTGCCCCTGAAGCCAGCATGACGGAAACAGTTATCTGGGATCCTTTCCCAGCTCGCAGTCAGATGATGCATTACTTCCAAAACATTCTGCCTCGGCAGTGCCTCTAGTGCGCCAATTTGATGTCTCGAGCTTGAATAGAAGGTCCTTCACGAGACGGGTCCTGAAAACCTTCTTCACCGAAGCAATCACGCCTTGGTCCATAGGCTTTAAACAGTTTGTTGCATTTGGTGGGAAGAATAGCAGTCGCACATTGGGCATGAGCTGGACACTGGTCGATGAAAAGCACGATCTTCCTGCTCCTTGCACCCATCTTTGCATCAAGAACGTGGAGCCATTCGGTGAAGAGTGCCGTATTCATCCATGCATTTCTTGAATGTCGATAGAGACATGGCAGAGTTTTCACGTTTTTGAAGTAACGTGACTTCTTAAATTTCCCGATGACCAATGGCTGCAACATCTGCGAACCATCCATATTAGCACAGAGCAAAACAGTGACCCGTTCTTTACTCCGCTTCCCACCATGACAGGTTTGCCCTTTCAGCTCAAGAGTTTTGTCAGGCAGCATGTTGTCGAACAACCCCATCTCATCTGCGCTAAAGACGTCACGTGAGGAATACCCTTCAAGGAGATGAGGAATTTCTTTCACTCCATTCAGTTTTTGTTTCCTTGACAAATGCACTTTCTCCTGAGATCTTCTGAAAGCTCAACCCATGGCCTCAACCCGTTCCTTGAAACGGGTCAGCCATCCTGAAGAAGCTTTGAATAATTCCGAGTCTACATTCAACTTGCTTGCAAGCTGATCAGCCACCTCGGCCAACTCAACACCACAAATAGGAATGTTTCTTGCCGTGAATGAACCTAGCACGGCAGCCTCAACATCTTCGTGGCGTTCGCATTCGGTTCCGAGAAAGAGAGACACCAGCCGGGCTGCATCCAGTTCCACTTTGTCACGAAAAATCTTTATATCAGACACCGTCGATGTGGAATAAGCGAAATACCTGCTATATCAATTTGTTTTTCACCCGAATCCAGTCGTTTCTCAAAACTGCCAACTTCTCTTCCCGTGTGAGATCACGCCGTGGACGCTTACACATGATGAAGGAAGAGAAAAAAACTCGAGGTTCTGATGAAACGGGTGGATGAGGCTGACAGGAGACGAGAGAGAGGTAACTGAAGTGGATAAACTGACGGAAGAATAGGGGAGGTGACTGCAGGGAGTGAAAGTGGGAGAGTAAAGAGCAAAATTCCTTTCCTGATTCCAGGAAGAGATTGGACTGAAGTATTCATAATAGATTTTCTTTTCTCAATCCTAGGATGAGGAGATGTGGAGGCGTGGGAAAGCGACGAGAAACCCTTTTTTTTCTGTCATAATCCATCTCCTTTGCAACAAAAGCCGGTTTAACGAGAGTGATAATGGCCCAGGGGATAAAAAAAAAATCGTCCGAATAAAAGGGAGATCCGGAATAATGGCGTCCGGATTAAACGGGGACTAGTATCGCTGCAATTCTGGTGGTATGAGGTGTCACACGGCCTTCGACGAGTGAACGAGCTATTTGAAGAACGACATAGGGTCTGCGATGGGGAAGCGAGCAGCAAGCGTGTCATTCTTGGAACACGTTTATCTTCTAAACTTCAGAAGACGGTTGGAAGACAGATGTATATCTCACAATGGAAGGGGGAGAGACAAGATCCTGTCCTTGAAATCAGGGGGGGGGGGGGCGCAAGGAAGGGTTTAAAAGCACTTGGGATTCCGATGATGAATTGATAGAGTTTCATC
Source organism: Darwinula stevensoni (assembly GCA_905338385.1). NCBI lineage: Eukaryota > Metazoa > Arthropoda > Ostracoda > Podocopida > Darwinulidae > Darwinula > Darwinula stevensoni. The sequence goes on along the minus strand of CAJPEV010003114.1, from coordinate 18,487 downwards.
GGGCGTCTTCCTCTGTCGTTCGGCTTTGAGTCATCTTCTTACATTTTAAAGTTGTGTGACGGGGGTAGTAGTTCATGTTAGCTCCTCTATTTTGTTTCTTGCTGGTGAAGAACCGATTTACTGCAGAAATCGGGCAGTTTCTCCGTTGCCATTTACCCGTCGCATACTTACGGAGGACTTTTCAAGAGCGTAAAGCCTTTCCATGCGGGCTTATTTGAAATGGGAAAACGTCATTAATAAAAGAATGTATGACGTGCATAGGAGACCCTCTGCTAATGAGAAATACGTGGAAATGAAAGAATAGTCCTGTCGCCTCTCCCCGACGACATCTCTTTTCCAAAATTTCACCGAACGAAGTAATCGGCTCGTAAGTCCTGTTATATGTTGCGAGGAATTAGTTTTCATGTTCGCTAGATGGCGCCTGAGTCTAGGGAGGCTCAGTTCTCATTACGTTCTGTAGATGCCGCCATGGAATTGGGGGTTTAATTTTCATGTCGTTCAGATGGCATGATGAAAGGAAAACGATGGAGCAGTCGGGAGTCGATTCCAAGACGCCGTCGGCCGCGTAGTAACAGTTCCGTCTCTCCAGCGTATATTTCACTCATACGTCTCGTAGACCTACACGAAAAGTGGTGGAGATGGACTTCACCGGATACTCACATCGTCGCGATCGATATGGGAGTACAGTTCAATCAAAGTCCGTTTCGTAAGCGTGAACAAGAGGGATGGGGGGATTCGCAAAACGTACAATGTCAGCGGCTGCTGCGCAGAGCGTTTGATGGGGCCGCTAACTGAACTCGTGAATATCCGAAAATCCTACACAGTTAGCTTGGGCCGACCCAGAGTTCGTGATTGTCTTCCAGGGGTTGGGGTCTCCGTCTCGTTCGAGAGCGAACAATTTGACGTGAGCAGAGTGACTGTCGGATTCCTTTCTCGAGAAAGGGAGAGAGAACAGCTGGCGCGTATTGTTCGAGTCCTGGCTGAATTCGTGGTTTCCCTAATACGTTCAGGACCGTAGAGAGGGAGGGGGGGAAGGCAAGAGGGGCGCCCGTATCCCTTGCCTGTGGGGGGGGGGGAGGGAGCATGATGTATGTGCTATTGTTTAGTTGCGTAGCGTTCGTTAGCAACAAAGAGTTGACTGAGTGTTTTTGAAGCGGGAGGGAGAAGGGGGCCCTTCCGTCAATGCTGCCCCAGTCCTCACTATTTATTTTGGCAGCCCTTTAGCCTATGGCCGAAAAAGTCATAGACAGGTAGGAATGGAGCTTTAGACTACGATAACTGAGGTCAGAGCGGCGGATAGACAAGTTAAAACGTCCGGTTCGCAATGTGTTAATTGGATTCCTCTGATACCGGGTACATTTTTCACGTCTTCATTTTGAGTTCTCCGTACAACAATCAATATGAAGGACGACTTTAGGCGTAATATAGTTTCTCTAGCTTTGGTGTTATTTAGTTTCGAATAGTTGTATGGACTAGGTTCCAATCACCACAACAGGTAAAAGATACATTACCAGTTTCCAAAATTCTTTCCTGTAGATCTTCTAAATAAAAAAAAGATAGTCTTTTTTGATCCGTAAAGAGTAGCAAGTGTGAATCGAAATTTCTCTTCAATTTCTGTCTAATAGGAGGAAACGGCCGTTGTTGTCACGAACGATATTGTGAACTTTGCGCTGGAAAGCGGACCTCAACAATATTGCGAATACTCTTTAATTAATATACATAGAAGCTCGAGAAGTACGCTTTGTATCCCCGTTCAACCCGATACCAAGGTTCCTCCTCCTTAGTGAAATGAATATCAGCAAGACAGGTAATATCAAACCTCTTTTGCCGCATGTAGTGGAACACATCGGTTTTCTTTTCTTTGTTGTTTAGGTCTCTACAATTCATGAAGATTAATCAGAGTTAATCCAAGTAGAGGTGAGAGCTGTATTTTCAAGGTGTGCGTACCCTTTTAGCTTATAATCCATCAACACGGCACTAAGATTGCAGTCCGTAGAGGGTGAAGTATGCGTATTGAGAATCGAAATGGATGTGTTGTAGGGATGTGCTCCTGAGCAGATTTGAGAGAGGAGTCGAGTGTTGTAGGGGGCAAAGTAGGTAGAGAGTCATGAGAGGGAAGAAGGAAAAATAAGAACGTATAAAAGGATGTATGACACGCTGCTGGAGTAGAACTGGATTCCGTAAGGCACTGATGATCAATGTATCCAAGACAGTCTTCAAAACAGGTTCTTCAATTTCGAAGTGTTTCCCAGAATTTCTTCAACTCGTTGAACGTCTTCCTTTCCTCCTGTCTGAGTCTATAGGCCTTCTCCCCCAGGCGTTGTCTCTCCTGTCGTAAGACCGGAACATCGACCTTGACGGTAATTCTTTCTTCCTTATCTTTCAGGTTCTTCAAGTGTCGGAGGACACAATCCCTGTCTTTTATCTGGGTGAAGGAGACGATCAAGGAACGATGTCTGTGCATGCTTATTGGGCCACCGTCTTCTCTTTTTACGCCGTGCACAGGCTATCACAACAGAAAAGGGATCTCGTCATCCGTTTCCGCTGGAATGGCTAATTTCTCTCAAAAGAGAACGTGGGCCAGGTTTCCCGGATTCTCAACAGCATCTTCTTCGGGAAACCCGTCGACAATTAAGTTTCGTTGACGTTGGTAGACTTCAGAAGTCGTCTGTCCGATTCCGCTTCGCAACTTTGCTTCACAGAGGGATGATTTTTCTCAACACTTTCTCATTCTTTCAATCGCTTTAATCTTCAAAGAAGTTCACATACTTTTGTGGAATCTAGTCACTTAATTGATGCTTGGCGCGACTTTTATCCATCTGAACATTCTTTCACTTACACTGGTGCTGAAAGAAACCACCCACAGGCACGCTTAGATCGATTTTACGTGAACGGGATGATTTTAGCTAAGGTAAAAAACCCATCCATCATCCCATGTGATATGCTCTCTGATCATGCCATCATATGCATGTCTCTGCCCTCTCCCAGCTCTTCCTTCAAAGGTTTTGCCTTTTGGCATTTCAATAACTCTCTCATGAAGGACGAGGAGTATTAATGTTCTTTTCGCAACTTTTTCCATGACCAATATAGCAATGTTGGAGACTGGTGGGAGATTGCAAAAGCTGCCATTGAAGGTTTTGCTAAAGAAGATGCATCAAATAAAGAGTCCACATTTCTCATCCGTTTCCATTCCTTGAAATCTGACAGAGTACCTGAAACGGTTTCGTCCTTCTTCGCCTTCTCTTCCCTTAAAAGTGACTGAATTAACTATTTGGCAAATATCGCCGAAGGAGAGCGGATTCGTTCCCGACAAAAAGCTCTTGAGGCCATGGATACCCCTTCCCACCTTTTCTTTCACTAGAAACCGGTGATAGGATGGTTCCCTTCGGTTTCCAACAGCTAAGGATCGAGTGGCCAGCGAGGTCATCCGACCTAAATCCTATCGAACATGTATGGGATGCCCTAGGGAGGCATATTGCAAGCCGTCAAACACTTCCAAGGACTCTCCATTAGCTCTAGTAGAGGAATGAGATTTGTTGCCTTGCTCGTTGATTGACAGTCCGATATTGAGCATGGGACAGGGATGTGAGACCTGCATAGCCGTCAAAGGCAATCACCATCCATATTGACTTCTTCTAGGCATGTCTATAGGAATATGTACTTTTCTTTTAATGACGTAATTGTCATAACTTTGTTATTACCAATCCAAAGTTTCTCCTTTATATATTTATGTGTAATGAGAAATAATATCTCTGTGTGAATTTTTCATTTATATACCTGGAAATACAAAATCCGCTATTCTGGTTTTCTAGTTGTTACCTTCATTTTATCCTCCTTTGTATTTATCTGTTTAGTCCTTTTAATGCCCTGGGAACAATTAACAGTCTATGAAGCCTATGGATCGGCCGAGTTACACCAACAGGTTTGATTCAACCCATCTCACCTATGTCCTGATATGGCATAGGATCCTCAGCCTGACAGCTGCATGGATGAACCACGAAATGCACCTAGCCTGCGATCCAAGAGGCCGAAGGATTTTGTAGGCCTACTGGCTACACGAATTACGAAATGTGCCAAGCCTATGACCTGAAGAGGCAGAGCATTGTAGACCAATGGGCTACTCGCGCCACGGAATGCCATAGACTCAGAGTATTTCATTATTCTATACAAGACTAGCGGCGTGAGGCAGTAATTGCGGTTTTCTACCAGTACGTATATCAGGTTTTGGAAAAAGTATTTTTTTTTTTTACCGCAACTTTGGAGGCCCATATCTCGTCACAGAATCTATTTTATTCATCGAACTTAAAACCATCCGACTTAACAACCTTTTCCCAACATTCATCCAGTTTTTTGATCCCGGACTTGAATAATTCGGGGTCTTTGGACGCGACGACTTCATTGAAATCTTTTCGACCTAACTCTGATTGGTAAAGCGCTTCTGCAAGAACCGCAAGACATTGTCTAGGGACTAAAAAAAAGTGGTAATTAGTGGGGTCAACATGAGTAAAGTAAACAAAAATGGAAGGAACCATGAAAGATAAAGAAACGGGACACACGTGCGAACGAAGCAGAAGGTTGATATCCCAATGATAAAATAATAGTCCCGATGAACGGATTTGACGAAAAAACAAGTGCTCTTTCAGCGACCACATCGTCGGTAACGGTGCCAGCCTCAGTTTCGCCCTGCTTCGGTGTATCGATAACCTCAATCGTCAGCAAATACTCAGAGCGAACTCGCGAGCAGGCAATGTACAAATGCCATGCATGGATCCTGGCTCCGTAATAATCCGACTTATATGTCTGCCCCCGAGACTTGAATATAGCCCTACCGTAAGTAAACTCGTTAAGGAATTGACGTTGGCAAAGATGGAACGGTATTCTGACTTCGTTTGACGTGTCCAGTGAAACGCTAGGCAGCAGATGAACGCAGCCACTCGGCGCACTCGTCATCACCTCGACTACTATGGGTGTTCCAATGAAACGAGGATTCATTCCCCTTCCCTAGGTTACTCTTGGACTATGAGTAACAAACATTACCCCCTTTTCATTTGACGCACCAAGTAATAAGACATTTGCGTTCAGGTCTTTCACGATCATAGGTGTGTCCTTGCAGAGGTCGTTCTCAATCATATGACTCCGAACAGCTCCAATTTTTAGGTTTAAGGCGTGCGGAAAGAGACTCCGAGTATTGAGATTAATAATTTCAAACGGAAAGGTGGCCTGCCGATCGGCCTCATAACCACCATGATCGTCATTTACAATGTCGATACTATGATGTGTCCGCAATTCGCCTTCCAATCGGGACGACAACTCCTCGTTGACTAAACAGTAGTGCTTCTTCTAGGGACGCAGAATAAACGCGTTTCCTTGCTCAATTCGGCATCGCAGACCTTATGTAGCTGCCCAAACAGCTCGTTCACCATGTTATCGAAGATACAATCGCCCGGTAAACACACGAAGAGCTGAGATGGATCGCCCTGTACTCGTGAAAACGTTTCACTGTCCGCATCGAGCAAAGAACATTTTATTTGCAGCAGCGTGCATGTTTTCTCTCAGATTCGTTTGGAACTGTGAGACTTGCGTCGGAATTAGCCCGTTGTGGCCAATGATTTAACCGCGAGATGCTTTGCGGACGCCTGGCAACACTTGGCGAATGTCACCTCCCAGCACAACTAATTTCCCACCGAATCGGTAATTTTGTCCATCGAGTCTCGCTACACCCGTTCCAGCGTTGACAAGCCCTTCGGCGAGCGCCACCGGCATTTCATACCAAATGATAACGTCGGTAGCTGGAATCATAGGAGTTTTGCGCGATGAACGACGCGTTTTATGCGTGAGCAGATCCAATGGCAAGTCGAAGGCTTGCTACGCGTCGTCCCACCAGGCAGCAAAATTGTAGAAGTACCAGTCGGCAAGCAACACTCAAAACATTGTTTACTTCACTGCAGGATGTGAATTCGTGTAGTGTACAGGAATTGTTTGCCAGTGTCACCTGCTTTATCGATAATTAACGGCGACGCACTTCCCGCTCCGAACTTTCATGCGCCGCTGCATTTGAATCACTTCGTCTGTATCGCAAACGTAGAGTTGACTATCGGTTATTTGCTGACTGATTTAGCGGAGGAACGACATTACCAAATGGATGGAGTCGTAGTCAAATGATTGACCTAGTCGGATGTTTTGAAGCAGTAAGGACCATTACCGGCAATGTCAGCAATAGTTGAACCAAATGTAAGCAAACGTATTTGCGCTGTAGGACTGACTGTTAAAACTAGTGTTTTCGTCTTCCCCAATCGACAGCGTTTTCAACTCTGGAGATAACGTCGTGTCCGAATGGATTATCACCAACATGATCATGAAACAACCTTGCTGAAGTTTACCTTTCTCCACTTCGATATGAAAAGTCAGGCAGTGCTCAACAGAGCATTTCGCATTCATAGGGTCGCGATCATGCGAAACGGCTGGAATGACGTTGGGCGTCCTAATCAACGCAAATCGAGTTGTGGTTAAAGGTTCGACGCGTACACGCGCTGCTTTCCTGCACCTCCCCTCTCGGCTTCAATATAATTGAGTTACCATCCGTCAAAGCAGACCTACGCAGCCTCGCCGCTTCTCTTAAGAGGGCGCATCGCATCACATGTTGTAAAGTTGTTCAATCCATCCAATCAAGTCTAGGTCCTAGGAAGGTACAGGCTCTTAGACCTAATAGGGGTATGGACGAATCACAAAACGCGCCTAGCTTATGACATGGAAAGGAAAATGCTTGTGGGCCAATAGGCTACTAAGCCTCCGATCTGGAGAAGGAAAGGCCTATAGGTGTATGACGCATGAAGATGGTATCGGGCACGACTGAATTTCCTGGGTTTGGTGGTGTAGTGGTAGCTCGGAAATTCAGGAGGCCCGGGTTCAATTCACGGTCGTTTCTTCGCCTTCCGTCGTCCCGTCCATCATCATCCCCCCCTTCGGAATAGGTGTATGAGCTACGTTGTCTATGTCTTCAAGGAGTAAGAGCTTCGTAGGCCAGAGGCTATATTCATCATAAACACCTTTGTGTATTGCAATTTAGTAATGAGAGGGATGCGCCTCTTCTCTTCAGGTGTTCCAATCAATATTCACCCTACATCTGCGTGACTACGGTACGATGTAAACTGTCAACATAAAATGGTTTCTCGATCAGCGATTGACCAAAACACACCCTTCGCGCTTTGTTCCCATTAGTACCATAATAAATTCCTGTTCTTGTTTCAATGTTCCTTTTTTGCCTACATGAGGCAGCTCGCGGACGAAAAGTGTGATTAGTCTGACAATTATCATGAACGAGAATCCCGTGTGGTATTGTGGGGAACACAAGCACGATAGGCGTGTTCGGGCTTTGTTTCCGAGGAGTCGCACATCTTGAAGTCTCCGACGCAGTCTTGAATCTTTAGGGACATCCGAACGGTAACGATGAAGGAAAGCCTCTCAAATCGCGTGAGATCTGCCCGATCCCGTGTATTCGTGGGAAAGGGTCCTTGACAGCATTTCCCTGGAGGCGTCTGCAAGTGAGGAATGCAGACGGTCACTATATGCGAAAGTTGTAGCTATTTTTTTTACTCATGACATGGGTCACGAAGGAGACTATACATATTTCCAGGAGAATTGAAAGCTTTGTTTTGATGTATTATTAATAAAGGCCATTTGAAATTCCAATGTCCACGAGTCTCGTAACGAGACAGACACGAATCCAAACGCATTGCTCGAATCATCGATTCCCAACTGGGACGGAAGACGAGAATTATGCGACCCACCATGATCGTCTTTCCGCCGGCCCATAGGGATCATTCCGATCCCTATGTTTCATGGAAAGGGAATCAAGGAGATGATGTGAATCTTTTTCGTTCTCCCTGAAATACATTTCATTGGACTCTTTTCCCGAAAGAAAAATGGTAAATCATATTGAATTCCTCCGAGAAAGCAATGAAAGGCTTGAATCGGAGAAAGAAGGCGGAATCTGCAAGACACCTGTCGCTTTGAAAGATAACACTTTGCGGACATTTCTCCCCCGTCCACCCGCCGCTCTAACCTAAGCCTCAGATACCTTAGCCCAAAGCTCGGTGCCAACGAGGCTATGACTTTTTGGGCCATAGGCTAGGCAAAAGGACTCAAAAAAGGAGACCTTCGTGAGCGGTAACCCAACCTTTAAGATAAGGTTATCGCAGCGCGAGAAAAGATGAAGTCGAATCTAAAATAGTTATATGAAGACGTACGTCTTTAGGAATTGTTGGAGAGATCGTGTGTCTGTTTCGGAGCTTGATCCCGCCCGCACCTCTTGCATGGAGATTAATTATGCTATAAAATCAGTGAGGCGATACGTGGAAATGGGAAGGCTGGCACTTTCTGGGATCCGTATGGTGGGAAACTCGTGATGGAGATTGACACAGAATACGTTTGGAAGGGGGCTGGAAGACGATTGGAAGGCAGATGTGTATCTCACAAGGAAAGGGGGAGAGATAAGGTCGTGTCCTTGAGATTAGGAGGTGGGGGGGAATGGGTGTGTTGGGGGAGTGGCAAGGAAGGGTTTAAAAGCCATTGGGGTTTTGGTAAGAATTGACAGAGCTTCCTGGGGTGCCTTCCTTCCTTGATCGTCCGTTCGCGGGTGAGTTTATTCTTTTATTCGTATGTTGTATAGTGATTGAAGTGTTCGTTTCAGTGATTTCATTTGAAACACCATTGGTAAATATGTGTTTTGATTCGTGCAGGTGAGAAACTGATGGTGGAAGAAAACGGGCAGGGTCTCTGACGTGGACCCGTCGCATATGCCCTGAAGCTGCTCCATCGCCCTCATTGCTAGACGGCTTGAAGGACTTTCAAGTTGATATTGTTAATTAAAAACGTCGAAAACGAAGGAAATTTTTTTTCTTGCAGGAAAAGTAATTTGAAAGCAAAATGGTTGATAAAAGTAATTTTGAAACGCCCGGCAGTGAAAGAAGTGCCACGGATATTCCAACTGCAAATTACCTTAATTTTTGGGAGCCAAATCCTGTCAATGGCTTCCTGGTTTTCATTTTTAAATTGATGAGCCACTTGAACATTTTATCTGAGGCAACTCGGTGATCACATCCCTGATGCGGCAACATATGCCCGATGGATCGCTGCTGTGAGGGGAGCAATCGATTTCTTAGCACGTTTCACATCCTCCGAGAAGCATAAAATCCTCTACATTCAGTGGTGTAGTAGATGGATCCAGAGGGGAAAGAGCTTATAGTTAAGCGGGTTCAAGTGTGGAGTGGGAAGTCAGGGGAGTTTATTTTCCAAGGAAATAGGGGTTGAGTCATATGAAGTTCGCTTGGTGGACGGGAATTCCGTGGTACATGATGGGTCTTAGCGACATTGGGAACAGGGGACAAAACCGATGAAGTATCGCTCGAATCCAGTCAAGGCATTTGGAGTAGGTGAGACCCTTCCGTGCCGGAAGGGTCTCACCACGTCCAAAGACTCATGAGAAAGATCGGCTAAGGGAGAAGCCGATAGATTAATATGCCTCACTAGTATGGGATATTTAGCATGTTCTGCAATACGAGTCTACGTATGCCTGCCTTCAGGTAGTATAGGCTGGAAGTAAAACCTGTTCCTTCTGGAAAAAAGACCTAGAAAAATGAGAGCAAAAGCAACAGAAAATGAAGCAGAGAAAGCAATTGAGTGAGAAGAGCAGGATCCCTCGCATAAGATTTCTGGGACAATTTAATGAAAGGGAAAATTTTGATCTAGATAATGAGTTGCATCAAATGGAGGATTGGTTGTTTTTTCCTCTTCCATTGTATCTGGATAAATCCTTTTCCGCTTCCATTGTATCTGGATGATGTTGATGTCCTCATTCATTTTGTCATTATTAATCGCCAAAAGGTCATCGATATAACGAAACGTAAATTTAAATTCTGAGGGAAAGGAAGTATTTTTTATGTGTATAGATTCATAGTAAAATAAGAAAAGATTGGCCATGTTAATTGAATAATTACTGCCCCTTGGTATGCCGACTACTTGTCCGAAGATTCTATTGAAGTCCAAGGTTTCTCTCTAAGTCTGAAAAGTATTCTTTGCCAATATATTCTTGTATGCCCATGGAGCAACTAATAGGTAGGAAAAGGTAAGTTGTGTCATGTCACCATGAACAAGTCATGAGCACCAGGACGGGGAGACCTTTACGAATCGACAAAATAATTGAGTTCTGAGGGAATTGTTCGTGAGATGGAGAGCGTTCCCTGTGTATCCGGATTCAGGATAGTTAGTGATTTCGCCCATTTCGATATCACATCGTGTCGAGGTCGAGCGTTCCTTAATTTTAGCGTAGGCCTAACCCTCTTAAAGCTAAATATTTTTTTTTTTGTTTGACTATCCTAGTTGCTTACTATCTATTACCTAACGTCAACATTGCCCTTTTTGCCTGTCCATGAAAACATCCAGTTTCTTTCTTAAAGATAGTCAGCGCGGGGCAGCCACTACAGTTCTTAGTCATCTAACGCATTCCACACGTTCACCACTCTGCAAGTAAAGAATTATTGTCTCGACCTGAGCCGCACCTGCGGTTTGCGCAACTTAAGTCGGTTACCTCTCATTCTCTTGCTGTCATCATATTCCTCCATAAAGCCCTGCAATAACGTCTTGAACGCCCCCCACTGCTCCTCTACCGTCAGCCCACGGAGCCGCACCTCCCAGTCGTTGCCTGAAACGCATTCACGTATCCCTCGAGGATTGAGTACCGTAGTGGACCACTGCCAAAGTGGACCGAATCTAAAGTAATATAATATTACTATATTATTGCTTTATAGTAGGATAGGATACACACAATTAAGGTTTTCAACCTTAATTGTGACACATTTGAAAGGTGACACGATCGGAGGTGCTTTTGGCATTCCGTCGCATTTTGGTAGCAGACGATTTGTGAAGGGTGATGGAAGGGAGGGGCGAGGGCATAAGCATGCGTCAGAAAAGGAAGAGAGTGGAAGTGTGTGTGTGCGTGGTGAAAAGCCCGTTTCGATATGAGCCTAAGGCCAAATTTATTTATCTGCTCTACGGTGCCCACAATGACTCTAAGGTTGGTACAGCTCCGCCGCATGAACTAGAAATGCTATAAAGGGATCGGGATCCTTCTGATCCGCAAATTTTCGTCTCCAGAGATATGTCCCAAAGTGGAGAAGGAAGCTTCCATCCCGATGCCGTGTGTGGGTATTTGGCAGTGAGCGTTTTAGTTGCCACCACGTGCTTTCCACCGTTTGCGTGAGTCGTTGGATCTGCAAGTCAGAACAATATTGTCAATTTTTTAATTACTTTTTCATGCCCATTGTGACAAAGACTTACCAACGAAGTTGTGGGTGTGGTTCACTGTTAAGTGCTTCCATCCCTGCTCGTCCATGCTTGCATATCCCCGCCAGCAGTCGGTGATGACTGTGGATTCCGGATGTACATGCTTTTTTTATGATTTCGAGAAGGACGCTTTGATTACGCTTGTTTGTCCCTATTGTCACTCCTACTGCTTTAGACAGTACTTCACACTAGTTGTAGCCCGATAAGACTGTCCTGTCCTAGTCTTTGTAGTAAAAGGAATACTACGAATAATGCGCTAATGATTAAAGTAAATAAGCTGATAGCTACCACCAACTTCACATTAGATCAGCATCAATCAGGAAACTTATGAATACTGCTACAAAGTAGCCAGGTAACAACTAACTCATAACTTAGCTAACAGAACCTCGAGAGTATCCTCCAACACGTCCTCACGCTACGAACGCTCGACCAAGACTGATCTGGGCTTAATCCATGCAGAAGACGCGGGTGAGACCAAGTACGGTCTTAAAGAGAGTAATGGCTTTGGGAAGGCTGGCACTCTCGAATCCGTGAGGTGTGAAACTCATGGTGGAAATGAATGTAAAAGACGGTTGGAAGACAGATGCGTATCTCATAAGGAAAAGGGAGAGACAAGGTCACGTCCTTCAGATCAGGAACGGGGGAGGATGGGAGTGTGGGGGGAGTTGCAAGGAAGGGTATAAAAGCCCTTGGGATTCAGAGAAAATTTCGCAGAACTCCCCTCGGCCTTCTCCCTTTGTCATCTGGATTTTGCGAGTTCTTCCTACATTTTTACTTTGCACAAAGAGTGCGTTAGTTTCTTGCGTTTTTAACACTTTTGAGAATGATATTTTGTAATTCCTGCAGGTGAAGAATTGGTTGGTAGGAGCATGTGTACATGGCAAAGGAGACCCCTTCCTTTGCCATGTACACGCCGTGCACGTGCTGTAGAAAAGTGAAGCCATCCCATTGGGCTTATTTGGCCTTGGGGGAAACTTCGTTAAGAATAAAGATATCATGGTAGAGGTAGATTTCTACCTCTCAAAACGACAAAGATGCATCAAACTAGGAAATTGTTCATCAGGCCTAATTTCGGTGGCTAAATGGCGTCAGTAACGTCAGGAATAGAAATGTTCAAATGTCGGTCGCTATATGACAGAAGGACAGGAGAGATTAGTATTAATACAAGAATTTCCCCGTTAACGCCAGTCTCCAGACAAGTGATCCAGTTTCGTCCTGCACATGGCGATGCAGTCTTCTAATTGGATTGTCCTGACTATAAGGAGCGACGCAGAGATGAAATATAATGTTGGAGACTGGTGGGAGATTGCAAAAGTTGCCATTGAAGGATTTGCTGAAGAATATACTGCACATCAAATAAAGAGTCCACTTTTCTCATCCGTTTCTATTCCTTGAAATCTGACCTGAAACGGTTTCGTCCTTCTTCGCCTTCTCTCCCCTTGAAAGAGACTGAATTAACTATTTGGCAAATATCCCCGAAGGAGAGCGGATTCGTTCCCGACAAAAAGCTCTTGAGGCCATGGATACCCCTTCCCACCTTTTCTTTCACTAGAAACAAACAAATGAGCTCACCAGACACTTAACAACATTCGTAACGACTACAGCATTTTATCTAGCCATTCGTCCATATTAAATGTCTCCTCTTTTATGAGACACTATACAGTCCGACTCCCGTGAATATTTCCTCAGAGCTTCTTCACGGACTTCCTACGCTTTCAATCGATGAGTCTAGTGACTTGTCTTCTCCTTTTTCAATTTCTGAATTCGACTTAGCTGTTAAATCTCTTTCCCGAGGATAGAGCCCAGGTCTTCACGGTCTCACTGCCGAGTTTTATAAAAATGTTGGACCCTCCTTCGAGAACATCTTTTAACGTTGCTTCTTATTCCTTGATACCTTGCAGTCCAATGAGCTCCCTTTGTCCATGGGGAGGGGAGTGCTGACGCTACTACTCAAACCCGGAGATCGACTTGACATTCATAACTGGAAGCTCATCATTATTAAACACTGATGTACACAGCAGTATGAACTGTTACCGGGAACTTCAACAACCTTTCCATCGAAGAAAAGAAACGCCTTTGCGCTGTTGCATTGCCTGATAAAATCGCGAACGTTGCGAGCGTTTTCATCCTCCCCCATCAACAGCGTCTTAATCTCTCCGCGCAGCGTCAACAGCCTCGTTCCTCTGCAGTCAGACGTTAATTTGAGAATTTCAGATTCCAGACGTCATTTGATCTGGAGAGAGCAAGGAACCCGATACCGTCCCTCAAATATTAAGGAAAGGGACAACTATGGTGGTGGTGGTGCGATGGACTGGGGTGGACTCATCATCAACGGTCGTTCAACTCTACCTGTGTTCGATGGAGGCTCCCTAATTGCCCAGAGGTACCAACAAGAGATCTTAATCCCTATGTGCGAGTTTTTAGGGGTGCGGTTGACCCTAATTTCCTTCTAATGGACGACAACGCTCGCCCCCGTAGAGCTCAGCTGGTGCAGGATTACATGGAAACCGAAGATATTCTAAGGATGGAGTGACAAGCGAGGTCGTCGATCCGAAATCCTATCGAACATGTATGGGATGCCCAAAGGAGGCATAATGCAAGCAGTCAAACACCTCCAAGGACTCTCCATGAGTTGAATTTAACTCTGGTGGAGGAATGGGATGTTTTGCCTTGCTCGTTGATGGGACAGTCTGATATTGAGCATGGGACGGCGATGTGAGACTTGCATAGCCGTCAGAGGCTAGGATACTCCATGTTGATTTCTTCTAGGCATGTCTATAGAAATATGTACTTTTCTTTCAATGATGTAATTATCATTATTATTACCAATCCAAAGGTTCTCTTCATATAATTATGGGTAAAGATGAATGGTATCTCTGTGCAAATTTTCTTTTATATACCTTGAGGAACAAAAATGCTATTCTGGTTTTTGTGGTTGTTACCTTCATTTTGTCCACCTTCGTATTTACCTGTTTAACCCTTTTAATGCCCTGGAAAAGATAATCAGTCTATGAAGCCTACGGATCGCGGATCGTCCGCTTAACACTAAGAGGGTTGATTCAACCTATGACCTGATATGGCATAGGTTTCTCAGCATAGCAATTGCATGGACGAACCACGAAACGCGCCTAGCCTGTGACCCAGGAAGCCAAAGGATTTTGTAGGCCTACGTGCTACACGAATCACGAAATGCGCCAAGCCTATGACCTGAAAAATCAGAAAATAGTATTTGGTTGTCCCAAAAGTTTCTTTCGTAATTCGCGCGAATGGCGTTGCTAGGCAATAGAACAGCGGATAGTGCGTTCTGCCGGCTCTTTTGTTTTTTTTTCACGTTCACGTGTTTTTTCTTTTCCTGACTGTGTTTTGTTTGGGGATAAACCGCTTCATTATTTTCGTGTGCGTGCTGAAAAATGGATAACCAGAGGAGACATTTTCGGCATGTGATATTGCACTGCTTCAAAAACGGCATCGGGGCTGAGGAAACTGCCAGTGAGATTTGCGGCGTTTACGGGGACCATGCTGTGACTGTCCAGACCGTTCGCACTTGGTTCAGAAGATTCAGAGCTGGGGATTTTAGCCTTGAAGACCGAGAACGCAGCGGGCGACCATCCACTACAGATACGGATCTCCTGAAGGCCTTAGTGGATGAAAACCCCCGGTATACTATTAGTGAGATCGCAGAGAGTCTGAACATCCCGCGAACAACGGTGCATAATCATCTAATGAAGATTGGCTACGCAAATCGATATGAGGTGTGGGTACCCCATGACCTGACGGAGCACAACATCCTAGACCGCATTTCCATCTGCGATTTGCTGCTCCAACGCCACGAAATAGATCCTTTTTTGAAAAGATTGGTCACCTGGGACGAGAGTTGGATACTTTATGACAACGTGGGACGCAAACGATCCTGGTCCAGCAGAGACAAAGGTCCCATTCCTGTCGCTAAAGCCGGGCTCCACCCGAAGAAAGTTTTGCTGTCTGTTTGGTGGGATTGGAAGGGTGTTCTCTACTACGAGCTGCGTCCACCACACCAGACCATCAACTCTGAAAAATACTGCTCACAACTCGACGAATTGAAGTCTGCTAATTCTGGGCCGTCCACCATGACAACGCCAGGCCACACGTATCTTTGGCTGTTAGAAACAAACTCTTTGCGTTCGATTGTAACGTTCTGCCCCACCCTCCCTACTCTCCGGACATTGCTCCGTCCGAATACTATTTGTTTCTTTCCCTCAAAAACTCCCTTCGCCAAAAAATTTGACTCTTTGAATGGCATGAAAAATCACCTCGATAAGTATTTTGCCAGCAAATCACAAACGTTTTGGAAAGAAGGCATTATGAGACTTCCGGAGAGATGGAAGAAGGTTGTTGAACAGAGTGGCACATATATACTTCGATAAAATTTCGCCGTTTTCGAAATTTCGCATGGTTCATTTTTTTGTAAAAAACGAAAGAAACTTTTGGGACAACCTAATAGATCAATGGGGTATTCAAACCACGAAATGCCATAGCGCATCTTACTACATAGGAAAGCCGCAATTGCGGCTTTCTACCCGTACATATACTTTTTTGCCACAGCTCATCAATTAAGAATAGTTTTCGTCAGGTTCCCGCTGTCAAAATGGGATCTACAGTTAACGATGGAACATGTACGCATGAAAAAGATACTGAGGCACAGCGTGCTACACCTGCCAACATGCGCAAATTATGACCAAATTTAGTTCAACATAAGTAAACAAAAAGGAAGGAACCATGAAAGATCAAGAAATGGGACACACGTGCGAACGAAGCGGAAAGTTGATATCGTAATGATAAATCCGTTCATCGGAACTATTATTTTGACGAAAAAAGAAGTGCTTTTTCAGAGACCACATCGTCCGTAACGGTGCCAGACTCAGTTTCGCCCTGCTTTGGTCATCGATAACCTGAATCTTTAGCAAGTACTCAGGGCGAACTCGCGAGCAGGCAATGTACAAATGCCATCCTGGTTCCGTAATAATCCGACTTGCTCATATGTCTGGATCTTCAGCAAATACGCGAGCGAACTCGCGAGCAAAGTACAAATGCCAAGCATGGATCCTGCCTCCGCAAGTAGTAATCCGATGATCATATATCTGTCCTTGAGACTTTGTTATAGTCGTACCGTAGGTAAGCTCGTAAGGAATTGACGTTGGCAAAGATGGAACGATATGCTGACTTGGGTTGACGTGTCCAGTGAAACTCGAGGCAGCAAGTGAACGCAGCAAGGGCGAAGCGCACTCTTCATCACCTCGACTACTATGGGTGTTCAAATGAAACGGGGACTTTTAGTCCACTACCCTTGGACTATGAGTAACAGCCATTACCCCCTTTTCATTTGAACCCACCTAGTATTAAGACATTAAGGTGTCTTTGCAAAGGTCGTTCTCAATCATAAGACACCGTACAGCTCAAAATTTTAGGATTAAGGCGTGCGGAAAGAGACCCAGAGTATTGAGATTGTCAGAGACTTCAATCAGAAAGGTGGCCTGCCGATCGGCGTCATCAAAACCATGATCGTTCCTCGCAATGTCGATACTATGATGCGTCCGCAATTCGCTTTCCAATCGGGACGGCACGTCCTCGTTGACTAAACAGAAGTATTCGTGCTAGGGACACAGAACGAATGCGTTTGTTTGCTCAATTCGGCATCGCAAACCTTATGTCGCTGCCCAAACAGCTATTTTACCATGTTATTGTAAATACAATGAGGGCTCGGATCGCTGCGTACTCGCTGCCCACATCGAGTAAGCAGAATTTCGTTTGCAGCAGCGCGCATGTTTTCTCTCAAACGATTCGTTTGGAACGATGGCCACAACGGGTTCATTTCGATGTAAGTCTGAATGATTTAACCGCAAGATGCTTTGCGAATGCCTGGCAACACTTGGGGAATGTCACCACCCAGCACAACTAATTTCCCACCGAATCGGTCATCGTCCATCGAGTCTCGCAACACCCGTTGCAGCGTTGCCAGCCTTTCAGCCAGCTTCACTCTAAATGATGACGTCGGTAGCTCAAATCATCTGATTTTTGCGCGATGAACGACACGTTTCACGAGAGAGCAGATCCAAGTCGAAGACTTGATGCGACGCGTCATACCACCAGGCAGCAAAATTGCAGATGATTTGCGGAGATCGCAATTCATGGTCCACTTCACTGCAGTATGTGAATTCGTGTAGTGTACAGGAATTGTTTGCCAGTGTCACCTGCTTTATCGATAATAAACGGCGACACACTTCCCGTTCTGAATTTTCCAGCGCCGCTGCATTTGGATCACTTCATCTGTGTCGTATACGTAGGGTTGAGCATACGCTATTTGCTGACTGATTTAGTGGAGGAACGACATTATCAAATGGATGTAGACGAGTCGTAAATGATAGACCTAGCTGGATGTTTGGAAGTATTAAGGACCATTATCGGTAATGTCAGCAATCATTGAATCAAATGGTAGCAAGCACGTTTGCGCTGTAGGACTGACTGTTAAAATATGCGAGTGTTTTCAACTCTGTAGAAAACTCTAATGCGTCCGAATAGATGATCATGAAAACAACCTTGCTAAGTTTGCCTTACTCCGCTTCGAAATGAAAAGCCAGGCAATGCTCAACAGAGCATTTCGGATTCATAGGGTCGCGATCATGCGAAACGGTTCTATAACATAATGTCGAAAGCCACAATATCGTCAGATTTTTTGTCGACTAGCAAAAATGTCGAATGTCACACAATGTCGAATGGACAATGGTCGAATGGGCATAATGTTGATTGTTACAATACCGAAAGCGTCAAAATGTGGGAAAACGTCGAATCCTCAAAATGTCGAAATCCGGTTATTCTTATCCGTTCCTTGGGATCTGATATAATCAAGGAGAGGCGATTATATTCTTTCCTCTCTACTCCCTTGAGGCAGCGAAGACTGCTTTGTCAACTTATCACCTGCCTGCATCAGTAAGCGTTGGCGGAGTTGATTACAGCAGTAAAAAGCGCACTTCCACACAAATGTGTCAGTCAAATTGGAACTGTAACCAAGACCACCATGGAATACGTGAATTCTCAGAAATGTGGCAAATTATTAGTTGTCCATGGGTACTTATTCACGCGTGAAAAGTGTACAAAGGAGAAAGTGTATTGG
>CAJPEV010003113.1:0-34623 GCA_905338385.1 Darwinula stevensoni | reverse complement strand
TGTCCCTCCCGCTGTCGCATTTCCCAGGTTTGTCCCTCCCGCTGTCGCATTTCCCAGGTTTGTCCCTCCCGCTGTCGCATTTCCCAGGTTTGTCCCTCCCGCTGTCGCATTTCCCAGGTTTGTCCCTCCCGCTGTCGCATTTCCCAGGTTTGTCCCTGTTGCAGCAAGAGACGTTGTCATTTGGGCTCGTTTGCTCGCATTCTCAAATTGGACCCAGAATTTCGCTCTGGAGCTGAATGAATTCGTCACGCGACTCAAAAAGTATCTTAGCCCTTTCAGACCTGAATTAAGGTCATTATCGAAATAATATACTTTTTTTTGCATTTTTGAGTTATTTTCCTATTCTGCTTTAAATTTTTATGTTCTATATATCGTTTATATATTCTTGTATAAATTTACATCATACCATATATTATAACAAACTCGCTAGTATGTATAGCTGGTATGGGGATCCCTTATTCTAACTCTACCTAATAATCCTAAATCCATAATAATTTTTGGTAGCCCGGAATGTCCCCTAATAGAAGGATGACTTGGATTCCGTAAATTTTACGTGCTAAGCGCATTTTTTTCAGATTTTCGAAAAATTGTTCCATTGTACCCCAGCCTCCCCCATGCATCAAATTTTGCGAATGAATTTCGCGAAAGTAATGGACCTGTGCTGGGGATGGTGTCATTAGCAGCGAGAGACGAAGAGCCGGCAGAAATGAGGAAGAGCAGAGCGAGATGGAGGACCCCGGAGGCCATTCCCACTCGATAGCAGCTAGCGGAACCTTCTCACCAGTCCTCCGATGCACCGGACCTCCAGTTAATCACTGGGACAGTGTCTCCATTCCAATCGCATGTATCGACGAGTGTTTGGATGCGACTCGGTTCAGGGGCGGCCCCCCCCACCCTCCCAATTTCATTTTCCAAGGCGATACGTCGGGTCGCATGTACCTCTTATGGTACTATTTTAGTACCTTGGGTCGGTTCAAGTTCGCTCAAATTAAATGTCTCCGCAGGTAACTCTTATGTACTCTCTTCAATCCGATTCAGGCACGATTTGAGACGGTGAACCACTCCTTAACCCAAGCAGCCATAGTTGCCTTTCGCTGAGACCGTGTACGCTTGAAATTATATGATACCCTTATTATAATATATAATTATATAAATATCGTATACATACATTTTAAACCAAATTTTTGCATTTGGGGTGGAGGTGCGCCGCTGACTTCCGATTTGTTTACCGCCCTTCGCTGGACGTTGCCATAGCTCTCATATCCGGGCAACAACAAAAACCCTTCATGTTCGTGCGATCGACGTGAATAATTGAGGCGCGGACCTGCGTTCTCACGTCAAATATTCATTCGCCGGCTGAAAGCTGTTCCGCGGCCGTTAATCGCGGCTCGATCGATTGCAATCAGGGTCAAATGCGTTTCTCGTTCCAGAGTCGTCAACTGGGAGTTGCTTGGTTTTCATGACCTTCAAGGGCGTGAGCATGACCTTGAAGGTCGTGAGCATGACCTTGAAGGTCGTGAGCATGACCTTGAAGGTCGTGAGCATGACCTTGAAGGTCGTGAGCATGACCTTCGAGGCAACAATTGATTGGGGTAAGGGCAATCGGTATTCGGCTTTCTCTCGATACCGCGAAATTTCATTCTGGCGCAAATTGCAAATTAGATGCTGCATCAAATATGCAAATGACAACTGCAGCTCAATTTTTGCTTTCGCTTGAAAGCAGAAAAACTGCTACTCTTTGATCCCTTCAAGGTCCTGGCGCTGTCAAAAATCAGCGCCTATTGCCAATTAAAGGCGGAGCCCCAGCGCTGCATGCAGCGGGAGAGAGAGCCGGATCGATCGCCGTCGATGATTCCGCTAATTAAACGGCTTTTTTTTCTTGGACGGTGCCGAGAGAGCCCCGCGAGGTCTCACGTGATCCAGGCCCGTTTTTATGAGACACCCGAGACCTCACGGCGCTCACATGAGGTCTATTTCGCCAACACCAGATTGTCAACACGAGATAGGCTCCCATATACAGCTCACGCATTGGCTATTCGTTTCAGCCAATCGGCACCATCGACACCGTCACGAACGTTCTGGCAACAATTAGAGGATGTTCGTCAATCACTCGCGATCGCCTGCACCCACCCGCCACCGAGCGACTCGCCCATCTGACCTGGAATTGCGTCTGCCTCGGCCTATGCCTCTCCAGGGCGAAGGTTGAGCGGAAGGATGCGGTTAGCTTTGATTCGGGATGGTGGAGGTTTCGCTTATGCGTTTGCAGCAGCACCGGCTTTTCAATCATTGGCACTGAAGTTTTATGATTATGATATGCGGAATTGAAATTGGTTCGGCTAGGCTTCAAGAGTTTTTTTCATCTATTGTTTAGCCTAGTGTAAGGTTCGGTTGCAGCAGACGATGGCCGGGCTGATGAATTTGAGTTCGTAGAAGATGGTACAGGGTTGCTTTTGCACCTTTGATTATAGCTGATCTTCGTCGCTCATGGTTTGGATGTTCCGTTGGGTCCCCTCCGTTGATGAGATGCTTGGCTGGATTGGTTCCCTTGGGGAGAGAATTTTAATGTATGGAGTGATGACGAAGTCGTTGACTTTGCTCCTTCGGTCGCGAGTGTGGGATCGGACATCCCTGTCAGTTGTAAAGTCGTCTTGTTTGGCGCGGGGCTGCGTGCCTTTGATGTCAGGGAAACCTTCTGCCCTGGTGGTTGGCCTTGGAACTACACAGGATCGACCAATGAGATCATTGGACTGGAATGACGCGTGAAAAATGGTGGCTCATGGGTCGCAGTCAGAGACATGGTAAATATACCTAGACTGGACAGGCCAATGGAGAAAGCCAGGCAGCCGCACGCCGATTGGAAGGGTCAGCCGCCATTGCTCATGGCGTCAAATCGACCAATAAACGCATAGCTTTCCAATTCATGACGTCACNGTTCCACATTCATCATCCCCCTTGAACGCTCCACGTGATCATTGCAGATTGCGTAGCCGTGTGTAGAACCTGGGGTCAGTTGTACTGTCTCAGTTAAGTCAAAGTTTCCGTTAAGTCAGACTTAGGAAGCATGGTAAACACGCTCCCAAAGTCAGACTTTGCGCGAAAGTCTGACTTAACTGAGGCAATGCAACTGGCCCCTGGACTCGACACCTTTCATGGTTCGACATTACTGACCATCTTGAGACCTGAGTGGTGGACTTAGACCTGGTTTATCACTGACCGCATATTCAACTGAAGAAAATTCTTAGAATGATATACAGGGTGTCCATCGTTACTATATATCATTTGATAGGTTGTCCTTTGTTGAACCCAAGCTCAAAAATGCCTTTAATATTTAATCATGAGCACCAGCCTGAAAGGCTAGATTGTTTAAATTATTTTAATTTCTATTCAAATTCTATCATAAACAAGGAAAAACATGCAGTCGGTTTAAGTCAAACAACATTTTGAGAGGTCTTCCACAAACCTTTTCTTGCACCTTTGTCTTCGTCACACCTACGCGCACTGAGGCTTATCTAATTGTGCTGCATCGTTTAAACTTTTAATTTTTTAAAGTGAATGACTCCATGACATAACATTTGGTACCCTCACCATGACTGCTCATTTTTGAACAAGGACTAAAAATATAAATGTCCGAGTCCAGGAAAGGACATCAGATTCAGATGAGGAACTAGAACTCTATGGAATCCATGATAAACATAAATAACGACTCATTATTAGTACACCTAATACAGTGGGAATTAAAAATATATATCCAAGTTTGATCGGTATACCTTGACCAGAAGACCACATGACACCATGAGCATATTATTTTCCATGTTTCCACTTGAGTCTAGGAGATGGGTTCGAGATACTTGGGTAGCCCGTGAATCATGACGCAGACAGGAGCTGCGTTCTGATTGGCTGGCGACGGTCTGTCGCTAGACGTATGTCGTGCCTTTGTCAGGGAAACCTTCTGCCCTGGTGGTTGGCCCTGGAACTACGCAGGATCGACCAATGAGATCATTGGACTGGAATGACGCGTGCAAAATGGTGGCTCATGGGTCGCAGTACTGCTCCTACGCGCCATGCCGAGAGGAATGCGGCCGAATGGATGGAGTTCGGCTTTTGCATCGGTTTTCCCAAGGATCCGGAAGGGTTCGCGCATGTGTTCACCGGGGCTTTGCACTAGGCCTATGGCCGCGACTTGATAAATATGTAACAGGCAGATGAAATTAAATGCTGAGTATCCCGAATGGTCCGAAACGAAAAGGTCGGATTTATGCGTCTCGTATTGACCGTTAAGCATAGCTTGCTCCCTGTTTTGTTTTTGCTTTTTCCTAAATTGAGCTAGCCACGGAAGGGGCAGCGCGGGGCTCACCCTGCAGCTAGCGCATTCCAAGCATTCTCTCCACCAGGAAACCACATGCAACGAAAAAGCTGACCTTAATTTCATTGAGCATAGGTCTATCAAATTCTCAAATTTGGAAGAATGCTTCAGTGGTTTTCGCTAAAACCTGATGATTCTCATTCAACTTGGACACTTGTGACTTGTTTTTCATAACCAATACAATTTTTCCAAATGAATTCATACCTCCTTTAATTTGGGCTCCAAAGGCCTATTTCAATCGCAGGAAATATACCCTCTCCTCCCAGAATGCGCCATGGAAATAGCCTCAAATAGCCTCAAACTTAGGCGCGAATTCATTTCAGAGATTTCAACGCCCTCCTCCGTGAAACGTGGACGTTAGTTCGAGGGCCAGCCACCAGGTGCATGGACCGCCGTTGCCCTGCGAGAGCACGGAGTGCCCAGTCCTCGAGTGCCTCCTGGGTCTTCTGGTTGTTTGCCGGCGGCTGGCTCGTGTTGGTTCTCCTCGCTGTCTTCTTGGTAGCTGAGTCGCATGGGGGAGTCGTTTCGAAGCTCCCTGTATCCTTCTATTGTGTAATTGGCAGGAAATCATCCGAACTTCCGAAGTAGTAACGATGCAGAGCGGGAAACGCGATGGAGAGCCAGATTGAGGCCTAATGTTGTGCCGTCCTTATACGAAATCGTTTCTCCTTGTCCTTTCATAATGACAGTATTGAGCGACGCTCAAACTTTCTAAGCGGAAAGCCCAGTGTATCACCCAAATTATGAGTTATAGGAATGAAATTGGAGCTCACATCCTATCACGTTGACAGCTTTAAGACGTTCCTGCCATCTTGATCACTCTAAGATGTTCTTGCCATCTTGATCAATCTGGTTCATTCCTGCCACCCTGGGTAGCTTTGATTGCGTTTTCGAGCCTTTGCTTCCAATTCTGAGGCAAGTGGAAACCAACGAAATGCGTGTTTTCAGCGCCTGAAACACCTGTCTCCATATTGAAGAGTCAAGTACCCAGTGGATAGATTTGAGAGCGTTCCATTCGAACCATGAGTGATCCTTATTATTTTGAAGTTTTTCATGCTTCAGATACTCGTGAGATGCTCACCCCAGTCTGCACGACAAAGTTGACTCAACGTTGATGATATGTTGACGATGTCGAGAGGATCGAGCGAGACATCTGGCGAGACATTCGAGCAAAGGAGGTTTCCCGATCCCGATGCGAGATGGCGACGAATCGCCAACACAGGGAATTACTTCATATGTGCAACTTGCACGCGTCCCAAGTACTTTTTGGAATGGTACTTGATATTTTCTCCACAGACATTTGAATTCAAGGATAAATTCGACGAAAGAGGCAGCCCACCCCAATGGGATCTACGGGAATTTCCGGCCCGGGGAACGGAGAGAGCAAAGTTCACGCGTTGATCGTGACTCCGTGAAAATCCCTTCGCTCTGACTGCCGAAAAAAAAAATCTCAAATCCGATCCTGCGGGTCGCGCGGAATGATCCTTGGTGTGATTCGCTGTTATCTCTTCTCTGGCTGCAATCACTCGGCCTTTTCCGTCCGTGGTCGTTCGTGAGGTTCACATGAGTCATTTTTTCCATATGAAGTATTTTGAGCTGGGTTTCTCCAGCCCCGCTGTAGGACTGGATCCTTGAGCGCCTCCAAGCCCACACGCGGCCATCGCGTTGGAGGACGGCGGCTTTCGTCGCTGTAGAGGCATCGAGACCGCTGGTTTGCCTCCCGGCGTTGTCGCTTTTAGTGCGAAACCGCACATCCATGCGGTTTCATGGATGTGCGGTTTCGGCAAGCCCGTGAGTTGCCGGGTCGTGCATGCTGAAGGGTCCTCTCAGACGGTGGCCCGTTTCATTAGGTCGGAAGAGGAGCGGTAAGACAGCGTGGATCTCATTGAATGTTGTTTTTCTTTTATAGAACTTAGGACTCGTTTGAGCCCTGGATTTCGCGTGAGAAAAATAATTGGTCGTTGTTCGTTGCAATCGAATTTATTGGCGAGCTGGATGAATGAACAGGGACGCGAGCACACTCCCACGTCTCGAGACTCTTGAATGCAAAAATTAGCACAGGCTTGTTGCGGCGTTCCCACACAGGTCTCGAGCGACGGGAGTGCGTCCGCGGTGAAATACCTTATGAATTACTTCTGCGCACGAGTTAAATACCCTTTTTTTTTCACCTTCCGTCTGTGAGTCCATCGGGTCCGTTTTTCATTCATTCGCGTTCCCACACGGCGTCAACACCACCCGGAGGAGCCAGAGGCGGAAGAGTTCGTTCGAAATCACGAATTTCTTTTTGGAGAGAGAAAGAAAGGAGAAAGGGTCACTTGGCGGTGTCGGCGCGGCAGCAGCAGCCCTTTGCGGTGCAGCAAAGGATCATCAGGATGAGAAAGGCCAGAGCTGCAAGGTGGAAAATGAGCGGGTGAAAGGCCTGGATGTTGAAAACTGGTGAATGCCGTTGATTTTTGGTTTCAATTTCAGCATCTTGACGTTTTTCAAAGTTTTTCTTTAGGGTTGCAGTCGATTTAGCCCTTTCAGTGTCGATTCGTAGGCTAGAAACGACGATACTTCGCCCCCTGGCACTGAAAGGGTTAAATGGGCGTTGAGAAAATTTTCGAAACGTGGAGGGAAAGGGAAGGACTGAGGAAATTCCATTGAATCGAGGGGACTTTTTTTTTTTTTTACAAATGTTTCCAGAAATGAACAAAAAAAAGCTCAAAGTCACACCCACGTTCGGGCTTGGAGACGCCAATCAAGAGTTTGCGGAATGGCTTATTTACTTGTAGCAAAGCGCGTGAAATGTCATTTGACAATGTGTCATGAGGGAATTTCTTGTGTTTGGTCGCGATAAAACGCGTCACGAGGCTGGGCACATTTGAATGTGCCTGCCGATGCAGTAAGATGTGCCATAGGACAGACTTGACTAGCCGTAACTAGGCGGTGGATCATCCCTCCACTGTAGGACCCACTAGGTGGATCCACTAGGTGGATCCTCTAGGTGGATCCTACAAAATCTCTTTCTCGGAGGAGTTGGTCTTTCTTCGTTTTATACGAACGTTCGACCTTGACATGGGACTTCATAATGGCCAAAAATGTCTTTCCAGGCCCGTGCCTAAACCTTGAACCCAGAACCGAGTGCTAAGTCAAGCGTACCGCTTAAAGATGAATAATTTTGCGTTGCCAATCGCATGCCACCAGTACTGGTACCAGTACTGGACGCATTCCGCGCCTTGATCCCGGCCTCTCCCGACTCCACGCCTGATGGGAGACGTGTACCAGGTTCGTTTAACTGGTTTGGTTTTTTTCTTTGGGGTCTATGGGATGGAGATTATCTTCGTGGAACTGATGCTCATAGAGGAGCATGTTTTAGTGGCGTCCGAATTTTCACATGTACATCCATCCACTCGTTGCACCCATGTTTCACGTTGCGAGGAGCTGGTTTCAATACGGGTCCACAGCGAACGTCGGACGAAAAAGTCGGGAGGCATTTGGTCAATGCAACAAAACAGGTCTTCAGAGTTTCCAAAATGATGTGAGTCTCACAAGCAAGGACGAGATTTCTCGGCCACCCTTCATCAGGAAAGTCTGAATCCGCAAAGTCTCCCATCGAATCCATCCCCTAACGTGGAAATTTCTAGCAAATCTTTGAGACTCGAAACGTGTCCGAACGCCCTCTTGCCATTCTCGAAATCGATTTTGCATTGCATCCAATTGGCACAGCGAGCTCGATTCACCCGTTTCCCGCTTTTTCCTCCCCCCCCCTACCCCCCCACCCTTGGGATTTCCTCGCTTACCGCCGAGTGTAGGCACGGTGATTAGCATGAAGAGGCGGGCTTCCCTGCCTGAATCGATCCTGATGATGTCGGGAGGGGGGGTCGAGGCTGCTGCTGCTGCTGCCTGGGTCCTCCCTGTTCAAATAAAGGTCATTCTGGGCCGTGACGAATTCGGTTCTCCCGCTCAAAATATATTTTCGAGCGCCAGGAAAACTTGAGTTCAAATTCGAGCCCGGTTCTCACCTGATGGCGAGTGGTCAGACCTCAGTTCCCCCATGAGATACGCCCCGTCCGGTGCCAGCGTGTTGGCGTCGAGGTCGTCCATGACCTTGGTCAGGTTCGTGCCCTTGGCAAATTCCAAGTTGAAGTCTGAGACAACGGGAATACCGGTGCCTCCCCGTTGGTTGGCCAGGCAGACTGTTTTCCGGTATAAGGCCTTTTCGCTGGTACCCACCAGGGCCGCTAAAATCTGCAGCGTAGAAACACATGGCACTTAGTTGTTGGGAGAGGATTTTGAGATCTGGGTCCGTTTTATGTTAGATCTGATGGCGAGGCTGCTATTTTCGCATATTCCATATTTCAGCATTTAAGTCAATATTTTATGTATAATATTGAACTTTGGAATCCGTCGATCATACATCGACCTCTGTGAGCCCAATGTTTACGGGAGAAAAACGATCGGAAGCAATTACCCCAGCCTCGATCTTGGAGCAGAGGCTGCTGAAATCAGCTGATCCGGCCGTGGCCATGCCGTTATTCCACCGGACGTTGAGGATGCGGAGTCCCCGTATCTGCAGCGTCTCTGCGAGCAAAAACACCCAAATTCGTCAGTGAATCAGCGATGCAGAGACACCATCTTACATAAGAACGAGGTCATTGGAAGAAGGAAAGGACGAAGTTGAAATTAAAAAATCGATATCGATAGACTTTCGGCAACGCCTATTACCTTTCTTCAACCCCTTCCCGCCGCAAAATGCTCTGATGTTGCTGTTCTCTGATGTTGAATGTTGATGCTCTGAGAGCATCAACAAGAAGGAAATTTGGCATACTTCTTCCCCTCTCACCACAGAATCGCTCCAGCTAATTTGAGGCCCCCTATCTCCCCGGGGTTGTGCCGAACACAGAATCTCGTTTTTGGAGGATGTGAATTATCATTCCGTTTTATTTAAATTTTTCCGCTCTCTTCCCCCCTGTGTAGCCACTCCTGGGGGTTTTCGTAGGGAAGAGACCAATTATAAGAAAGATATTGACTCGTAGATGACGAAAAAAGGCCTTTTTGTTGCCTGCGATGATCCATTTCGCCATGAAAATGAAATTAGCTGTCGTTCAATTAGGCTTAGAGTGCTGGCTCCGGTAACGTCCCCCAGTGTTGCTGGATACCGTGCCGAGATTATGCCAGATTCAAGACTGTTTCAACCTTCGTATTGGCATCTGGATCATCTGTTTTTTTTTTTTAAGGTATGAGACATTTTTGTGCTGAGTTCATGAGTTGAGCTGAGAATGAAGCGGTGGTTAGCAGTTATTGATCGATGCATGGGATATGCAGATATGTTACCTGGACATCCCTGAATTAAGAGGATAGCGCTTACGATGGATTCCATGCTTCTTGAAGGCATTCGCTACTCAGAACTCTTCGAGATGGTTCGAGGAACTCCTGATTGGCCAAACGTTACACGTCCTCAACCAGATGTCTCGAAGACCACGATTCACTCTTATAAGCCTAATTGGCGCCGTAAGTCGAGAATTCAGCTTCTTTTGAGAGGAAAAAGGTAGGCCTTGGCTTGACCTGAAGGCAGTCTGTTGGTTAGGCCTAGGCCTAACGTTGGTGAGTCTCGTAGAGAGGAGGTTGAAGAAAGGGCAATGCCATTGAAAATCGGTTTTCACATTACTTCATTATGACATTTAGAGCTGTCCTCGCTGTTGCGAGTTGGTCCAGGAAACCGGGCCAAACCGAGATCGTTCCCTATCAATAGGCGCTGCAGCGCCTATTACCTTTCTTCAACCCCTTCCCGTTACAAAATTCAACCTCCTTGTATTCCCCTCTTAGAGCATAAACAGGAAGGAAATTAGTCAAGTTTCCTCCTCTCTCAACACAAATTCGCTAAAGCAATTCTGAAACTCCATTTCCCCTAGATTGTGGAGAACACTTAATCTCGCTTTTGGAACGTGACTTTCCTTTTATTTTTTTCTTCCCCCCCCCCCTTGGTAGCCACTCCTGGAGGTTTTTAGGAGGAAAGAGACCAACCATTAGAAAGATATTGTTTTATGTTTTTTGTTTGCGATGCACCATATCCCCATTAAAAGATGAAATTAACTGTCCTTCATTTAGGCTTAGAGAGCTTGCTCCGGTACCGGTGAGGTTGGGGTTGAGGTAGAGGTTGAGGCTGAAGAAAGGAAAAGACTTAGAAAAATGGTTTTCACATTACTTCACGTACTCTTTAGGTTGTAAGTTGTAGTTTAGCCATCAGACGAAATTAGGGCATTGCGTGAAGAATTTGCCTTCCCTTCATTATGCGAAGTACATAATTCCCTCAACGCATGCGTTCATGACTGGAAATGAAATCCTTTAATTTATTTCCATTTGGCCATGGTTTTCCATGTGCTGGGCAACTGTGCGTCAGAGTAATGCTAGCCAAAGGAGCAGTGGAGGAAGCTTTAAATGAAGCAATGGATAAAGTACAAAACAAAAGTAAGAATAACTCACTCATCACCATAAAAAAAGGGAGGGGGGGGGAGATCAGAGACCAAACGAATAGTGCTTTCCGCTGGTATTTCTAACCTGCATTTGGATTTAATTGTGGATTCTGATTGCTTGAGCTTGCTTGAGAGCCTTCAGTGCCAGCAGTTCCAGATGTTCCACCAGCAGTACCGCTTGTCCCGCTGGTAGACCCAGATGTCCCGCCCGCAGTTCCAGACGTCCCGCTTGTAGAACCAGATGTGTTGCCTGCAGTGCCGCTTGTTCCGCTAGTAGACCCAGATGTGTTGCCTGCAGTGCCGCTTGTTCCGCTAGTAGACCCAAATGTGTTGCCTGCAGTGCCGCTTGTCCCGCTAGTAGACCCAGATGTTCCACCAGCAGTACCGCTTGTCCCACTGGTAGAGCCAGATGTCCCGCCAGCAGTTCCAGACGTCCCGCTTGCAGACCCAGATGTGTTGCCTGCAGTGCCGCTTGTCCCGCTAGTAGACCCAGATGTGTTGCCTGCAGTGCCGCTTGTCCCGCTAGTAGACCCAGATGTTCCACCAGCAGTTCCGCTTGTCCCGCCAGCAGTTCCAGATGTTCCACCAGAAGTTCTGCCTGTCCCACTCGTAGATCCAGATGTTTCACCAGCAGTTCCGCTTGTCCCGCTAGTAGACCCAGATGTTTCGCCAGCAGTACCGCTTGTCTCGCTAGTAGATCCAGAGGTTTCACCAGCAGTTACGCTTGTCTCGCTAGTAGACCCAGATGTTTCGCCAGCAGTACCGCTTGTCTCGCTAGTAGATCCAGATGTTTCACCAGCAGTACCATTTGTACTCCCACCTGTTTCCAATGCCCGTTTATAAACCTTGAAATGCTGGTCGTAGTTACAGCAACCACCTAGCAGATATGTAGTCCTGCATAAGTTATGTTTTTGTGAAAATTTTAAATTGCCACGTAATGTTTTCACGTATGGACATACGAGGTCTTTTCAAAAAGTATCCGGACTGGGTGTTTATTTTTAAGATAAGGTCACGCTCGGAGTTTTGACTGTGGTCAACATGTTTTTGCATGTCGGGACGTGTCGCCTGAAAGGGTTGCACTTCATTGCGTAGCGTCAGTCCACTGTAGTGAGCCGATAAAGTTAAAGGTTTTTTTTTTGTCTCGCTGCGATTTTTACGATGTCGGAGAGTACCGAGTAACGTGTTTGTATTCAGTTTTGCTTTAAAATTTGGAAAACGCCCAGTGAAACTTTCGATTCACTCAATGTAGCATACGGTGATTATGCTATGGCCCGTACACAAGTATGGTTCCATCGCAAGCAGCAGTCGACATAGTGAAAGAGTCCTTCGTCCCCGCGACCAAAAAAAGTGCGGCAAGTGTGCAGCAAAACTAATGTCATGTTCCTGGCTTTCATTGACTGTGAAGGTGTTGTGCACCTTGAGTATGCTCCACAGGGAGAAACAACCAACAAGGACATTTACATTGAAATGTTGAGACGTCTACGTGAGGCAGTTCGGAGGAAACAGCCTCAGAAGTGGGATTCCGGAGACTGGATGCTTCATCGCGATAACGCGCCCTCTCACTCCAGCAATTTTTGGCCAAAAAAAGCTAGCCCCCAAGTGCAGCAGTCTCAGTACTCGCCGGATTTGGCTCCTTGCGACGTTTTTATTTTCGAAGCTCAAAAACACCCTGAAAGGACACCGATTCGATGATGTCGAGACCATTCAAAGAAATTCGACGGAGCAGCTTTGGGTGCTTTTGAAAAATGTTTTAAAGAGTGGCAGGATCGTTGGGCAAAGTGTGTGGCTTCAGAAGGAGCGTACTTTGAGGAAGATTAAGCACCATACCCTGGAAGTACAATATTTTGTCTATAATCGTACCAGTCCGGATACTTTTTGAACAGACCTTGTATATAGTCGCCTCCGTTTGAAAAGATTCTATCAGAACTTTTGGAAAACGAAAACTGACCTTTTCCCACAGCAATCATCAACTTAAGAGACACTTCCAAGCGATGTGTAGCTACTGCATTGAACACTAGTTAATGTAGGTCTGTCTTAAAGTGGAAATAGCAAAAGTTAAACATAAAGCCTTGAGAGAATGCTGAATTCTTGAAGTTCCTTCTTTTCAATTTGTTTCATGTTGCAGGTAGAACCTTATCGCACTAACGTGACGATATGCTGCTCATGAAGCTTGCGCGACTGTCATTTCCACTTCTTTGATACGTGAGAGCCACTCTTACCTCTACGTCAGGACTTCCCAACCCTGGGGTCGCGACACCATTTGGGGTCGCTAAGGTCATGTTTGGGGTCGCGAACCGGCAACTAAATGCCTTGTTATGTTTTTTCTTTGCGATTTTAGCGCATAGGTGAGGGAGCCTGTCGAACTTCAGCCAGTGCTTGGGGTCCCGAACGGTACGATCGTGATTTTTGGAGTCGCACGTGAAAAAGGCTGGGAAGCCCTGCTCTACATGCAAGTCAGAGGTGTTAAAGTATGCCCTAGTATTTCACCATGGGACAATCTTTAGGCAGAAATGTCTGATTCTGTAGGTTGAAGTACTAGGTTTTCACAGTTATCCATTTCATGCCCACAGGGCGAATAAGGTGCACCATAAATACCAGTAGAAATTTCGCTGCAAGGTGGTACGGAAGTTCCAACATCATTAAGGATTGTCCCTACTTTGAAGGTAGGCTTTTCTGGTCTTCATTGTCAGTTCTAAGTCTCTTTTTAAAAAATCCGAGTATTTCTTTATCATCCCCTCCTTGCGAAGGATGGTAGCGGAAAATAATCCATTGAGATTTATGGCTTGCAAGCGGACGCAGCACAGCTGACCACTTTTGAGTCGTATAATGACGTCATAATTTCGTTACGATCAGGTTAAAGAAATCTTAAGTCTGGGAATGGATTTGAGGAGGGAAACAACATTCGTTCGGTTAACATTCCAGTCCTCCATGGATTCAACTAACTTTTTCCATTCCACACCGCCTCTTCCTACGATTCTTCCAATGTCACTTTATGTAGGAATATGGTTCATTTTAGGAGCGGTTCATGCTCTTCCCTACAATTTTTTTTTTCAACTTGCTTTTTCCTGCTGTCCTGATGGGCTAACGACTAGAGAGCCATAACTCTTCGGTAGAAAACAGTGAGAATCGTTTCGATTTGTCTCTCAAATGCAGGCAGTCGACACTAAGGTACAAGAATCGTCTGGATAAAGAGCAGGAGGTAAAAATGAAGGAATTGCTGAAGACTAGAGATCAGTGCTTGCAGTCATGTGGACCTGTCGAAAAATTCGTTGTATTTCTTTTTGTTAGAGCACCCGCACCTTCTACTGCAAGGTGGTGCAATTGGCTATGAA
The DNA here is from genome assembly GCA_905338385.1 of Darwinula stevensoni. Lineage (NCBI taxonomy): Eukaryota > Metazoa > Arthropoda > Ostracoda > Podocopida > Darwinulidae > Darwinula > Darwinula stevensoni. The sequence goes on along the minus strand of CAJPEV010003113.1, from coordinate 20,473 downwards.
CTGCTATTGAGATGAGGCTGATGGATTCATTGACGACTTACTCATGATGGTAACGGAAGTCCCGTTAATTCCATTGGCTTCGGTGATAAGAGCAGCATCTTCCCAGACCTGTGCCGCCTCCGTAGTGTCCGTGATGAAGGTGACATTGGCATTCGCAACGATGCTTCCGGGTTTGAAGGGAAGGGAGACATTCACGACCACGTCCAGCCCTGCAGCCAGCTTGAAGTTGTTGCTCAGCTGTAAGAAGAGGGCAGGTATTCACTACGTATTCCGAAGCCGTTCCGTACGAGACGTTGGAGGTCGAACCGCGTCTCGGATCTTGTTGGCGAGGGCGATGGCGTCTCGGTGGGTGGTCGTGTCGTGGACTCCGGGCTTGAAAGTATCGTTCAGCACTACCGCTATCGTGTCCGTGTAGAGCGGGGGACTGATGGACAGCATTACCTCTGACAGAGGATAAAGCCATAGAGGAAAAACACCCTTGAACTGAAGATGAAAGAATTGGAAGAGGGATTTTAAAAGAAACCTGAGAAGGTCAAGGTGTCGTCTTGGAAGAGGGCAGAGAGGGCGGAGAGCAAAGTCCCGACTTGGTCCTTGTCTTCCGTGGCCGGGAGGGAGTTCTGCACGGACGCGATGAGACTCGCCGTGTCCACGACCGAGTCTTCCATTGACGGATCCTTTCCCATTGCCACTCGCCACGACGGCAATGCCGTCTCCACCAAATGCGTCGTAGCCGCTTTCAGGTTCTTTGGAGAAAGATGAGAATGGGTCGATTTTCCTGGTTAGGTTCCCCTTCCTGAATGAAAAACTTTTTCGCTTAGGACGAACCGGGATTTTGCCGAGTCTGTCTAAGATGATCTTGAGATCAGGATCAGAACTGGCCAATTTTTTCACTTCTTCCTTCAAATCCATGCCGAGGACTTCTTCCAGCTCCGATTTTGCCCTTTTTATGTCCTTCCCTGAAGGGTGTATCAGCGATAAGAACAAATCGGCTGAAATTCGATCTTCGCGGAGAGTCAATCGAAGTGACAGTTTGCCATCTCTTCATTCGTAAGATTCCATTATAAATTTTTATTTCAATGTGGTTTCGTAATTGAACCGTGTTTAACTCACATTTTCCTAAATTAAGTCCCGACGATACGCCTTTCAAATATCGCATAGGGATTTCCGAATAATTTTGAACATTTTCGGAAAAGAAAACAACCGACATCATTGATGATTTCGTCCTAACCAATAAACAGTTCTACTCCTTCAGTTGCGATTTTGAACTTCGCCTCCCCAGATTCATATTCAACTCCTGAATATTCATTTTTTTCCTACCTGTCAATTGAGGGAAATTACATTGCAGTTACACTTTTTTCCCGTTCTTGCTGGAAAGAAGGCAGCGGGTCACATTGCGCAACTATTAGTGTTGCCGCTGTGGTTGCTCGCAACTTCTCCACGTGACGAAAGCCGCGACTCCACACGCTCAGAAAGAAAATGAAGTCGTAAAATCGAGGAGACAGAAGTACTGCAAACGGCAGAAGGTGGTTGCGAAAAAATTAGCACACAACTTTGCTTCATACAGTGGTAGAACTGCTGGAAAAGGGTGTGACTGCTCAAGAGGGCCACAAAGAAATAAAATACGTGGTAGACCCCAATGAAAGAGACCACGTCGTGGCGATTCCACTCATTGGATTCGAAGTAAAAAAAATGCAATTCGTTTTCGTTGATCCTCGTTTTCGTGATATGGGAAATACACTTGTAGGAGAGTCGATCTTTCAAATTTCGGGGAGCTATGGCTAAAATAAGCGGAATATACTTAATTTTTCTCATATCCTTTGAGTCAGCGACTCCAAACCTATGGGTCTTGAATCGCTCCTGGGTCGAAGTGGGGTTTAGTTTGTGTTTTTGCATCGGTTCCCAAACTTGTTATCGACTATTTGTATTATTCCAAACCAGCAACCATGTTACTAGGGTTGAGTTTGGCCCTGAAAGAGAGATTTTATAGTTTTTCTGAGGGAGATTTAAATTTTCCCTTAAGTTGACTCATCTCCATGCACCTTGAAGCCTCTCGCGACTGACAGTTGTGGAACCGCTGGCCAGTAGCAAATTAAAAAAATGAGTTGTTTTTATGAGTCATTCTGTCAAAAATTTAATTATATACTGATTCAACCAAATGTACTAAAAGAAAAGTCAATACATATATTTCGAATTTCACGGAGGAACCTGGACATTTAGCAAAGCACGAACCACGAACCGGTAACGATGGTTTTGCTGAGGATCCTCGCCCCGGCGAGGGTGATCATATTCGCCACGCGGTCGTCCGCGCCCGGCGGCATCTCGTAGGCGAGCCTCAGGGAGACGGCCGTGGTGGACGCGTCCCCGGTCTGCCCCAGTCCCAGGACCTGTGCCCTTTCGTGCAAGATCGTTCTGTGTCGGGATAGGACGCTCCACATCTGCACGAGCCGCGAGAGACGTTCGACTTCTTGCGAGGGAATCGGGGCGAGACCGCGCAGAACCTCCCACCTACCTCTCTGTTGATCATCCAGACCAATTTCCGGTATTTCCTGGCCCTGGGATCCGCGTAATCGAAGGGTAGGTCCAATTCCAAGTACACGTGGCACTTGATCAGTGGCATCGTCAGCGTCGTCATCGTATCATCTGGGGAAGAAACTCACAGGGCAGTGTTTCCGAGAGCTAAGCCAAGTCTGGTCTTTTGTCTATGATGTTTGAGTGCATGAAATGAGAGGGTAAGCGGTGACAAAAGCGAAAAATAAAGAGAAGAATCCTTCGTTGATGCCATTCAGACACTTCATATATATTTTCAGATGGACCCCAGGTTACGAGCTTATAATCATATTTACATTATGTTATTGTTATTATTATACATAATATTATTAATGTGGTATAATTATAAATATTATCATATTTATAAAATATTGTGAAACGTAAAAATAAAATTCTTGGAACGTGCAAGATGAAACTTGTCATACTTAGCCACCCGTCCTTTGTCAGATGTCGAAGTTCGTCGGCCATGGCGATGCCGTTCAGCACGTCCGCCAGTTGCTCGTTCGTTATGCCCACGGGCTGCCGAGAATGAAAAGCACGAGATGAAGAGACACACGGGAGCATGAGAAATTGGAGGGCATGAAAAATTGGAGAGCATGAAAAATTGCATTTCGAGCAGGTCACCCTGAAGTCGACGGAGGAGGTGAGGAGGTGGACCAAGTCCGTCACGGATTCCGCTGTGGGTGGAGCCTCTGGGTCGGTGTCTGCCAGGTTCGTTCGGAAAATTTCCGTCGCCCGCTCCCAGAACCTGTCTGCATTATCTCTCTGGAAGGAAGACGAACGTCAACGTCGCCGTCTGAAGTTTGCAGCGGTGGAGAGCGAGCTGGACTCGCCTGGTTGGGCGTGAGGGCGTTCAGCTTGTCGAAAGCCTGCTTCGCCTCCGTCTCCTGCGGGTGATCGCTCACGTGCTTCTTCAGGAACTCGTATGCGCCGTAATATCCTCTGTAAGTTATGTTGTCCTCGCTCCATCCATACCGTTCGTCCAAATTTCCTGGATGCAGAATACGTGTTGCGGCTGTTAGGAATCCGGCAATGTTTCCATTTCCAAAAAATACCAAGAAGCATGCGATGGTCCGCTTTTCCGCAGGGAAAATATCTGTGTCAATTGATGTCAACGATCAAACCTCGTTTACTAAAGTCCAAGGAACCAGAAAAAAATATGAGGGCTTTACTTCCCAAACCAAGTGAATTCTTGCCTGCAGAATATCGGGATACAGTAAATCTCTCTATGAAATAAAAGCCTTATTGTACGTAATATGTTTTTATTTTGGTTCCTTGCACTTTATTGCAACGAGGTTTGACCGTGCTCGCAGACACCTGCGCTTCGCATTAGTTTCCTACTTCACGAGACCCTTTTTACTCAGCATGTTCCCGACTTCTGATCAGTTGAATGCTCCACAGGAATCCCTTTAAGTAAAGAAATAAAATTGCTGGGACCCCACCGAAAGGAATGAAGAGGGTTCGAAGACCCCCAACGACGTGGGTCCAGTCCCGCTGGAGAGTGTTCATATCGATGTCTTGCTGGACCTTCCACAGGTTCACGCCGAGGGCGAATTCCAGGTTAAAGTCTGAGATGACGAAGCCTGGTCGGTTGGCCAGGCAGACGGTCCTCTGGTAGAAGGCCCGCTCGCTGCTTCCTTTCAGCGCCGTCAGAATCTGCAATGCATTGACAGTCATTGACCTTTAGCATTGACAGTCCCTGCACGGGAATCTAAACGATGAAATGTTCTGGTTTCTTGCAAGATATCCGTATGGGGATCGATTCGCCTTCTCATTTGAAGCATTTCTGGGTGGGACTGAAGGACAGGTGTCCAACTTACGAACGGTTGAACGGCTACAGTTCGCTACCCTCGGACCAAAGAATTTGGAATAACCAATTCATAATAACCAACTGGAGGGTTCTGTAGCAGCTGGAGGGTTCTGTAGCAACTGGAGGGTTCTGTAGCAGAGGGTTCTGTAGCAACTGGAGGGTTCTGTAGCAGAGGGTTCTGTAGCAACTGGAGGGTTCTGTAGCAGAGGGTTCTGTAGCAACGTACTCCTGTCTCGATCCTGGAGCAGAGGTCGTTGAATTCCGTCGATCCTACCCTGGCATAGCCGTCCTTCCAGGGGATGTTGGTGATGCAGAATCCTCGGATTCGCAGCTCCACTGCAAGCAAAACGAACAAATCACAAGCACAAATCACCAAGCACAAAGCACAGCGCAAACGCCGCATTACAGATTGAGCATTTGTGCAGCCAATTTGTTTATAATAGTTACTATGTGAGAGAAAAAATATTTATTGCAGTTTCTTCGGAATTGGACATTATCCGCAGCTTATTCAAAGACTGGGGCATTTAGCGGTTAAATGTGACATCAAAAAAATGAAAAAAAAACTTGAATTGAAATCAGTTGAAATTGGTTTAGAAAGCGTTGAAGTTGCTCTGGAGTTCTTTGCGGGACGATTCATTATTTAATCATTATTTATGTAATTCGAATAACCTCAAGTTATTCAAATTATATAAATAATCACAATGAACAATTTCTAAAATCCAAGAAGTTTAACAACTTAAGAAGGTGCGAGCGTGCGTTCTTGAGAAAAATTATTTTATTTAATAACTAGTATTGCAAATTAATTCACTTACTTATCAGTCTGACCCGCCACGGTTGCTTGATTTCGTGTCGGAATCATTGTCGAACTCACAACTGCCTCTGCTTTCGTGTCAATGCCTGGATATTTTGCGTTTTGATCCATAATACGTTCATGCGCTGCATTCATGAGAAGAGGCGAGATTTAAAGAAATCGTATTGATTTTTTGGAATGCGGAAATGCCGTACTTGGGCATCCCTGTCGTGCAAAATGCATTTGAGCTTCAGAGGCAGTCTGTTCGCAGAGCTCTTCGAGATGGTTCGAAACTCTTGATTGGCCCTTGATCTACTGCAGGGTTCATCAGTCTTTGATTCTATCGAGCAGAGGAGGTAAGGCTGAGTCTGAGCTTTGTTAATCCCGCAGAGCGGCTGAGAAAAATGAGTAAGCCTCGGTTTTCGCATCGCTTCATATACGGTTGATGGATATGACTTACTCGTGATGTTGACGGAAGTGCCGTTGATTCCGTTGCTTTTGGTGATGTCAGCGGCATCTGCAGAGACCTGAGTCGCGTCCACGGTGTCCGTGCTGAAGGTGATAAAGGCGTTCACTCTGATGCTCCCGGGCCCAGGCTTAAATGGCAGGAGGACCGTCACATCAACCTCCAGACCCCCGGCCAGCTGGTAGTTGTTCCACAGCTGAAGGAAGAGGGAGGGTCGTGGAGTGAGTAAATACGGAATGGAGGACTCAGGATGGGCGAGGTCGAACCGAGTCTTTGATCTCCTGGGCCAAGGCGATGGCTTCTGGATGGTGGGTGTCGTTGTGGACTCCGGGCTTGAAGAGAGTGTTTAGCTGTATCACCATGGTGTCCCTGCGCAGCGGGGGATTTATGGACAGCATCATCTCTGACGGGATGATATATAACTTTTAGCAATTGGGAACCTCCGATTGAAGAAGAGGGATAAAAAAAAATAAACCTGAGAAGGTCATGGTTTCGTCGCGGAAGAGGGCAGAAAGGGCGGTGAGCAAAGTCGCGAGTTCGCCCCTTTTTTCATAGTACGAGTAAGAGTCATGCATGGATGCGATGAGGCTCTTCGTGTCCACGACTGAATCTGCCATTGACGGGTCCATACTCATGGCCTCGCGCCAGCGTTTTAAAGAGACCTCCACGATGGACATCTGGCTGCCTGTCACGTACTGCCAGGAAAGACAAGGATGATGCAGCAAAGGTGTTCCCATTGCTCTGTCGAGGAAAAAAAAAAACTCTCTGGGAACAAACCGAGATTTGGTCGAGTTCTTTGACGAGGTTTTGGAGGCCAAGGTCGGAACCGGCAATTTTCTCCACCTCAGCCTTCAAATCCATTTTGAGAATTTCTTTCAGTTCAGCTTTTGCTCTCAGTTTGTCTTTCCCTTGGGGGAAAAGATAACAGGGTGAGATGAAATTTTCACTCCATCAATTGGAGGAAGGGGAAGGCAGTGATTTATTTTCTCTATTTTTGCATTCCTCGTGAAAATTTATTCCAGCTGATCAATTTTGTTTCAGCGTAATGTACGTAATTGAGAGGCAAATTACCCGGAATTTTTTTTTCTTATATAAGCAGTAATTCCTGACGCTAACCCGAACTTCTGACCCTGGTTAAAGCAAGGTTCAAGGGTGGATTTTTTAAATTACGAAACTAAGTGATTTTCTTTTGAGTGATTTTTCGAAAGGCTCAAGTGTTCACGAAGAAGACCTCTCGCCTTGCGAAAGGGATTTCGAAATTAGTTCTCGTTTTTGGAATGGGAGGAACTTTTGGAGGCCAAATCGTATGGAAGATTCTGAACGGCTTCCGATTTTCCAATTCCAATTGCTTGAAGAACTCGTTTTGCACGATCGTTGATCGACACATTTCAGAGGTCGCCATTATTTCAGCCGAGAGATTCCGTCGCGTCTTGCAGGCGCACGCGCGAAAAAAGCGGCAAGATACGGTCAAGTTAGTTTGATAAATAATGTTTTCCTTCGATAGAAATTCTCAAGCAAGTTACGGAAATGCATGTTCAGCACGATGACACCCAACCTTACTTAACCTTAACCTTAAACTTTGCAGTTTCGCTTGCTCTTGAAACACTCATCCGTTTAAGAAGGGAAAATCCATTTGCCCGCTTCCGCGAAGGCGCGAGAAAGAAACTAATACCAAACGTCACCTAATCCTAATCCTAATCCTAATTTATATTTAAGAAATTTTTTTTCCCTAAGATTTTCCATCTTTCCAACAAACCGGTGATGATGACCCTGTTCACAATCTTTGCCCCGGCGAGGGTGGTCAGCTTCGGAATCGGGTCGTCCACGCCCTGCGGCAGCTTGTAGACGAGCTTCAGCGAGGCGGCCGTGTTGGGGCCGACCCGCGCCAGTCCCAGGACCTCTGGGCTGCGATGGAAGTAGCTGCCTGGCGGCAGGGCCGCCAAGATCTGTGGGAAAAATAACGCATAAATAAAATAACTTTATTAAGTGAATTGACAAAATTACTTGATGAAATTACTTGACGAAATTGCTTGATGAAATTACTTGATGAAATTGCTTGATGAAATTACTTGATGAAATTACTTGATGAAATTGCTTGATGAAATTACTTGATGAAATTGCTTGATGAAATTACTTGATGAAATTGCTTGATGAAATTGCTTGATGAAATTACTTGAAATCGCTTGATGATTAGAAAATAACTTGAGTTACATTGAAAATGTGATGAAATTAAAAGAGAGTCGGCGTACGTCGTTGACGATCTCCGATGCCAGCGTTTGGTACTGCTCCGATTCCGGGTCCGAATTCTCGAGGGGAACATTCAGTTCCACGTACATGTGAGCCAGCAGCGAAGCCGGCTTCTGCATCTCCTTCACGACCGAGTCTGAAGGAAGAGATGACGCATTGAAAGGAATGAGTTTTTTTCCTTCCCGCTTCTGGGCGGGGCACGTCGGTCGCGGAACGGGCAATGAGTGCGCCCTTGGGACTCATTCGACCGACTGAAACTGATTGAAGATGTCGCAAATGGAAGTAGAATTGGTCGTAATCCGCGGAAAAGGGAACGAAACCGTCTTATTCCTCTGCGATTCCCCAGGACTAAATGAAATTTGCGGCGACTCCAAGGTTGCCGATACGCGACCTTGGAGTTGCTAAGGCGCTAATAGCGTGATCGAGGAGCATGGAGTCATCGTTTTACATGCAATGATGTCCGCACTAGTGTCTTACTTGGGCTTTGACATCAAATTAAAGGATTCCGTGCCTTTAGCTTTCTCCTTGAGCGAATCCCCCTTACCAAAGCACGAAGTGGCATTGTTCACGACGAAAATGTCGCAGACCATGAGTTCTGCCGTGAAACAATTCACCAGTTGGCTGTACGTCACCCCTGGAGGCTGCAGACGAACGGCAAAATCGAAAGCAACAAAACGGAGTGTCAGTATTTCATAATCATCATAATTACCGTCATCATGATCATAATTAGGATCGTAGACCAAAAAGAACGAATGATATTTACCCTGAAGACGACAGAGGAGTTTAGAAGACGGATGACATCCTCCGGAGTTTTCAGAACCGGTTGAGTCCCCGAGGCATTGCTTCCCTTCGTCTCCAAGTAGACTTCATACGCCCTCCCCAAGAACTTAAGCGCATTCTCTCTCTGGTGATAAGAAGGATGCCTCCATTAGACCGTGTCCATTAAGGGGAAGGGGGGGAGATTGGACTTGCTTGTAGAGGCGTGAGGGAGTTCAATATCTCTAAGGCCTGCTTCGCCTTCGTCGCTTGCGGGTGATTTGTCACGTACTGCTTTAGGTCCTGGAGGTCGTCCGTGTTTCCCGCTAAGGCCAGGTTTTCTACCGTCGTTCCGTTGGTGCTCCCGTAAGTTCCGGCCGATGGGAATACGCCGAGCGTCCCTGTTGCATCATTAAATGACGGAGTTCTCGGTTTCATTGAAATGCCTCATCGAATTTAAAGAGTTGTTAATTGATCATATTGTTAATTGAGGAGATGTGGGGGTCAAGAGATCCTTTGAGTTTTTATTAGTATAAATAATTCCTGTGCGAATTCGGATGATATTGAATAGTTGCATGTGTGGTTTTGCAGTACTTTTCATTGCAACTATTGGTCAAACCGGCCCCAAAAATTTCTATAGGAAGTACCTTGCAGAGGTACTTGGAAGAAGTAGTAAATGTGCATCTGATCTTCCCCGATATCATTCCATCTGAAGAATTACTCAACGGTACTTCCACTCGTCAATATTGGTCATTTTAGCTTCGTTCGATTTTTCGCTAATTTTGCCTTTACTTACCACTAGTACTGTACTTTATGGCGCGTTCAGCGAGTTCAAACTGCCAAAATCCACAGTATATAGTCGAATATCGTAATTTTTATTTTTATTTCTCGGGCAATATCAGCATTACACCAGTGCACATAGCCTCGCACCCGCGACGCACCGGTACTTGTTGCCTAGACACTCTCGGGCCGCCCGATCCTCGGCTTCTTCCCCCACGATCGATGGGCAGCGAGACTGAGTTCCCCCCCCCCCTTGCCCCCTCCCCCCCCCCCGCCGATTGCCCCCTTTTATCTTTCCTCCTGCCTGATTTCTTCTTCGCGGACGAAACTTCCGACGAGTTGGTTCTTAAAGTCTTCTAATTGGATTCCGATTATTTTTATTCGCTCAACGACACTTTTTCCAGCAACTGAAATTTCCAATTTTGGCATTCGGGATGGATTGATGCCTGTCTAACGAATCCAAATGATGCAGCCAGATGAGAATTGTCTCAACTCGATCGGGCGGCGTGTGGCAGTTTTTCCGGAAATTTTTGGTGAGGAAACCCATTTTATAATTTGTCGTCTCTGAATTGCCTTAATTACTCATTACGAACTCCCGAACGAACGAAATTCATGTGAAAAATACATAAAATACATATGAAATGCATAAAATAAACAGTTGTATGCGGAGGTACATCCTCCTTTTCGGTGAGGAAGCTCTCAAGCCCTTCACCGTCTGATGGGGAGACGCGACGGGAAAACATTGTGTTAGGGGACGGCGACGCCAATTTTCGCTCCTGCATCAGAATGAGAACCTGTTTGGAGCCGACCGGGCTAAGGAGTCGTCTGCTGGAACCATCTACGTTGATACTGAATGACATCAAGTTAGGATAACAGGAGAGTCGTCATGATAACTCACACTGCAAGTCATATTAATTTTAAATGGTGACTAATTGACTGTGATACCCTGTAGGACAACACGGCCATCTTCTTCGAGTGGAGGCCCTCGAGGACCTACGGGGCGACTCCACGACATTGCCATCGAAGGTCGTCCGGACACCTAGAGCTTCCAGAAAGGTATTTTTGTCTACCAGGGGTTCTTAGGAAACTGTGCAGCTCCGGAAACGAACTGCCTGCACAATTCCTCGATTTGATTGATCACGATCGATCGACGAAAGGCGGCTTCTTATCTTTCCCTAAACGTCATGCACACAGAAAATTCAGTGCCTCAGTTCGATGCATTTTTCTCGCTGGTTTTGCAAACGCCTTTCAGGCGACCCGGCACGGTCGGGAAGCGAGAGATATAAATCGAAAATCCAGCTGATGTATTTTTCTCTTGAGAAAAAGAAATCGAAATGCGAAAATTGAGAGAAGTATATTGTCTCGATTCACCGATTTCTCTGAGTGTGAGTTCAGGCGAATGTACGGGAAAATTTCGCGGAAAATCAGCGCTCTGGTTCTACGGAATAGGCGCTTTTCACAGCTAGTTGGAGGAGCAGATCTGAAGATCTCACATGCATGCGAGGCGATGACGGCCAGAAGAAGGCCTCGGCACTTCCACTCGAACATGTCAGAAGCCCCGCGGATGTTCACATGTCCCAGGGCTGCGTCCTTCCACCCTGTGAGACCTCCCGACGTACGATGGGGTCACGGTCGCGCGGAGAGACGGAATGTTGACGCAACGAGCAGCGTCTCATTGGTCCGATCGACGGACCCCACGGACACGGACGTCGATAGATGGGAGACCGTCCCAGGCCCAACACGTCCAGATCCTGGCAACCTTATCGCATCGTTGCATCACCGCGGAATCGCTGCTTCGAGGCACATGCTATGAATCCCTCTGCGGTGTCCTGCTCATCGATCGTGGATACTCTATCCTGCTTTTCCTGCTTCGATTACAATAAGGCTCCTATTTTGCAAATGACAATATTTAGTCGCCAGTCGGTCATTTTGGACCTCGGAGCCAAACCAAGTTTCAGATCTTAAAGGTCCCGAAAGGCCCCTGAAAGTGGGAAAAAGCCACCCGGAACATGGTCTTCTATTAGCAGCTCAAAATAATGATGGAAGGCTTTTTGAACCTGCATTAATTATTAATTTCCCTTAAAGTTTAATATTATTGAAATAAATATAATCTGATTTAAGTATTTTTTCATCTGAAATTTTCAAGTAAAACATTTAGCGCTCTGAAAATAATGGAAGCGAGCACTCTCAAGTGACTTCATTTGGAGAATTTATTTGGTAAACTGCAATTTCATATTTCGAGGTCGCCATGGTTTAACTTTATGGTTAGTACAATTTCTCGCACGTAAATCACGTAAAAAAAAAACTTGTTTGATTTTAGGACTGCTAAGTACGAACTTGAATATTGTCGGAACAATCTAAGCAAAAAAAATTAAGTATATTTTAACTTAATTCTGTTAAATGCTACATTGTGAGATTGCCAAGCCTTTTTCTCGATTTCTTCTCGGATGGAATGAAACTTGAAGTAGATGACTCATTCACGCCTCACTGATGGCCGATAGGCGTTTTTGTCCTAGAATAAGTCGACCATGAGCTCTAACGCCCACTGTCGGTCCTCAAAACCCATTGAGGATGCAAAGCATCTGCGATCTCGCCTTGTCGCCGCTTGTGAAGGGAGCAGGGAGGCCTTCCCTCCGCCGGTGTCTGCGTCCCAGGTGAAAGGTGAAAGGTGAAAGGTGAAAGGTGAAAGGTGAAAGGTGAAAGGAGAAAGGTGAAAGGTGAAGGGTGAAAGGTGAAAGGTGAAAGGTGAAAGGTGAAAGGTGAAAGGTGAAAGGTGAAAGGTTCTGATTTCTGAGGAGGATCCAAGCGCTGTCGTGACCTTGTGCAGACCATGCCTCGACGCGGTTTTTCACGCCAACGGCGGTCCTAAGCGTTTGCCACACTACATTAAGCGACACTAAGCATTATTGAGACGACGATTCCGCATGGTTTCAGGAAACTTTTGCTGGGCAGTGCATTGCATGTGCATTGCATGTGTAAGTAGAGGGGGATACCGTCGCTAATAACGGTTTCATTGCACGTCGTAAAGGTTATTTCCTGGTTTCCCGATCAATAAGATCATCCAGCCTGGGACAGTTTCAGGAGGAATAAAGATAAATATGGGCCATCCGGCATTACGGCTGCGGGAGACTTGCGAATGCGAGTTTTTCTCATTTGAGGGCAAGTTTTGGCCCGAAAGGAATTAATTTGTCGAATTAGAACCCATTAATTGCGACTCAATACTTCAAATTCGGTGGACCTATTCCTCAGCTATAAAATCATCCAAAGGGGAATTTTGGGAAGAGGTTCATGAATTCGTTTTCTCATCGCTATTTTCTCCATGTTCGTTTCAATGAAATGGGGCAATGGTGCCAATGGGCCAATGGGCGATAAAACTGGATGGAAGAAATGAGATCGAGTCAGATCGCTTGAGACAGCTGAGGGAATGAATTACATTAGTTGGTGTAAATTACACATTTTTTGAAATCATCAAAACTAAATCAAATGGATCGGAAGTCATTTGACGTAATTGAAACTTTTTGAGTTGGAGCACTTTTTGCCACTTTTCGATGCCGAACTCGAGACTTGTTGAAAACGATTCTCTGAAAAATGCAATCGTTTTTTACCCAGAAAGCTGGAAGTGAATGACAAAAAATTTGCAAGCGAGTTGGAGAAAAAAAGGCATGGAATATTGCAGCCAACCCAAAACGGCACGCGGCCCGAATTACCGCGCGAATTCCTACGCTGAAATTTTTTTCAACCCCGGTTCGCCTCGCTCCTCCTCGCTCCTCCTCGCTCCGCCTCGCTCCTCCTCGCTCCTCCTCGCTCCGCCCTGGTCGTGCGGATTCCATCCTATGAGGAAATGCAGGCAGGCTGGCTGTCGCTCTTGAAACATTCACAGAGTGCAAATCGAGGTAATCGACTTACGAGCCCATGTCAGATCGTCAGAGAGAACCCGAGTCTTAAGGGCTTAGAGTCCTAAACTGGCCAGCCCGACCGGCCAAATCGACCGACGAGTCCTCGGTCGTTCAGGTCCGACGCGTCCCGGGAATCGGGACGACCGGGTCGGCAACAAAAAAAAAAACGAACCCGCACAGGACTCTACCATCAAGACGGACATCGACGCGCGAACGCCTGATGCACAAGATTCTTGTCTCGGCACGGAATCACGTTCGCATTGTACGGCCGATGTCCGTCACTAAGGTCACTCTGTAGATCGACCCGTCAGGCTGACTCGACCCATTGCAACGGAAGGAAACCCGAAATTCAGTGTGTTTTGAGACATCGTCGATAATAGTCGATGATAGGTAGATGGTAGATAGGTGTTAGGCAGATGGTAGGCAGATGGTAGGTAGATGATAGGTAGATGGTAGGTAGATGGTAGATAGATGGAAGGTAGATGGTAGGTAGATGGTAGATGAAGTTATTCCACGATGCTTCCACGAGGTGAAATGCCTTATATTCCTTACCAGATGAGAATGTTCTGTCGTTGACCTCGTTCCGCCGAGACCAAACAAGGTGTCACAACGTGGACTCGACCGTTTCATGGATTTGAGAGGATCGATTGATTCGGCATCGGATGCTTGCCGGTTGATTTGGACCTTTCTGCATTTTTTGAGACGCTAATGGATTCGTGGGTCGGTTTGTCGATTTGAGGCGGAATATGGTGGACTAAAATAGACAAAAAGTGGTGGAATGGTTATGTGAGGTCATTTGCTCCTTGTGGGCATTTTTGCATGTAATTGGGCAATTTCAGAGCTAACACACGATAGCAGTCTCAGAATGACCGGAAGGAGTTGATTGGATTTTTTTTTTCTTCGAGAGACTTGGACCATTAACGGGCAGGATCGGAGTTTAGACTCTTCCAGCTTTCCAGCGTTCACCCCGAGAATCGGCAGAGGAGCCAAAAGGGCGAGGTCTCCCCCCCCCCCCCTCGTCAGGCTTCTCAGACGTTTCACGCGTTTTCGAGAGGGAGAAATTTGTGGTCCATTGCTGCAACCGGTTTTTTATTGCGAAGTTTTGATCAAAACTGAAATGCAAGCGCACTCCCGTCCCTCGAGACGCTCGATTATGAAAATAGACAATGACTTCTCGTCGTTGCGGCGTTCCCACAGGGTCTTGAGCAACGGGAGTGAGCTCATCGGAAATTAGCTCAGCACAACGCTGCTATGTTCGAATCCCTTCCGCATGTGGGTCGATCGGGTTGCTCCGTCGGTGTCGTTTGGTGTCGTTTGCGTTCCCACTCGGCGCGACCCGAGGGAGCCAGAGACGGAAGAGGTCGTCCCAGACGACACGTTTTGCCCCCGCGTGCTGAAAGAAGGGCGAGAAGAGGAAAGGGAGCGACGTCCAGGGCGGTTACTTGTGTCCGCAGGCCTTGCAGCTCGTCCCGTTCGCCGCGCAGCACAGGATGATCAGGATCAGCAGGATCAGCGCTGAAAAATGGCATTTTTTTTTAGCACTGATAGGAGGGAGTGAAATGGCGCTCGAGAAGCTTTCAAAAACTTTAAAATTGAAAAATTCATGCATATTTCAAAAGGGTATTCCAATAGTTACCAGTTCATTCTCTATATAAAATTTGGCGTCGTCAAACTGGTATTTACCGACTCGAAGAGAAATTCGGTAAATCTATTCCCAAAAACGGAAAACATTTAAAATCGCTTCTTGATGTCGAAGTTAACCTCACCGATGATAGAGGGCAATGTGATCTGCAACATGAGACGAGATTCTCTGTCCGATAACGCTTGGGCGACCTCAGCCGGTTTCGTTGTGGTGGTCGTGATCATTGTCCTTCCTGCCAGAAAAACTCAGCTGTTCTTATTTTAAAATATATTATTCATTGAAAAACTCACCATCTCTTTTATTCTCATGATTAAAAAAAAATCAAAGTTATGAAATGGTATGTTCCCATTATTTCTGATCGGGCATGGCTTCAGTTTCGACACGATTTTCAGTTTTCACGAAGCTCGTTTTCAGGTTTAGTACTAGAGGTTGCTCAAAGCGCTACATTTTCTACCCAAAGCCCACAACCCCGCAACCCCACAACCCCGCAACCCCACAACCCCACAACCCCGCAACCCCGCAACCCCGCAACCCCACAACCCCACAACCCCGCAACCCCACAACCCCGCAACCCCTCATTCGCTCCTCGCGGCCTCACCGGAAGGAAGGTGGTCGGTTCGCAGTTCCCCGACGAGGTAAGTCCCGTCTGGCATGAGCGAGTTGGCGTCGATGTCGTCCTGGACCTTCCCCAGGTTCACGCCAGGGCTGAACTCCATGTCGAAGTCCGAGACGACGCTGCCCCGTCGGTTGGCCAGGCAGACTGTCCTCCGGTAGAAGGCCCGCTCGCTGCTGCCCACCAGGGCCGTCACCGCCTGCAACGCGAGCCGCTCTTAGACTGCGCCGACGGATTGCCAGAGCGGCGGAATCCGAGGCGGCTCGCTGAGGCAACTGCTTGCATGACTAACAGAACTGTGCAGCAACAGTTTCCAGATGAAACTTATCGCTTGACTTGAAGCATATGCGAAAAAATTCCCGGAGCTTGGATCCGCTCCCACTCGGCTTTTGCGTGATTTCGAAACAATATAAACCGCAAAAGCGAAACGGTTCCTCGCTCAGCGACTGACCTCGGCACACCTTTCGTGCCTCGTGCTCCCATTAATACTCCAGTGAATTAAAATTAATACTCAAGTGAATTGTTCAGTGATCATGAGCTGGCCTTCCCAGATTTTTTCGCCCACGAGCTGCCACGAGCCCACGAGTCAATTGTAATTCGGAAGGAACTTACGCCGTTCTCGATCTTGGAGCAGAGGGTGTTGAATTCCTTCGATCCTACTGTTGCATAAGCGTCATTCCATGCGATATTCGTGATACGGAATCCCCGGATTCGCAACTTCACTGGAAAAAAATTTTTTTCCATGAAAAAAACGTTCCACAAGACACCGTCTCGCGACCACTGGCTCGGCGGCGATATCTCACCTGCATCCGGATTGGATTGCGCCTGCGGATCGTTTGAGCTCGTTCGAGTGCCTCCAGCGTTGATGGAGGGCTGGGAACCTTCAGTGCTGCCAGATGTTTCAGTGCTGCCAGATGTTTCAGTGCTGCCAGGTGTTTCAGTGCTGCCAGATGTTTCAGTGCTGCCAGGTGTTTCAGTGCTGCCAGATGTTTCAGTGCTGCCAGGTGTTTCAGTGCTGCCAGTTGTTTCAGTGCTGCCAGATGCGCCGGATGTCCGGGTGCTACTTCTGACAACCCAGCCATATGCTCCTGTTGTCTCACTCGCGGTTGCTGATGTTTCGCCAGTGCTGCCGGATGTCTGCTGCTTATTTTGCTGTCGGTCTGGGACAATCGCAGGGGCCGATGCACCTCCATCCACGTGATCCATTCCATCGTAGAAGGTCTCCAAGGAGGTCCAGCCGGCTCCTAAGCCCAGGTTGACCGATCATCCTTCGGTATGTTGTGGCGGCATTACTTGCGACCAAAGACTCAAAGTTTAGCGGACTCATCAGGTCTCTTTAGGTACTAATAAAGGTACTTAGGTACTATCCGTCAAGCTATGACTCGAAGGGCTGAAAGTAATTAAAACTTGATAGACGTTTTAAATTGATACCAATTTAAATTAAAATGTATATCACGTTTCATCTCGAGCGAATGTCTCCCATATTTTCCTCCAGACTTTTAGGAGTTCCGTGGACCTTCGAGTCGTCGATTTCCCCTTTGCTGGCCAAGTTTTTCGCCGTCCGGATGGAATTTCCGTGGAAACGCCTGAGCAAGGAGGCAAATTGTTTTTTTGTTTTTTTTTTGGTTTTGTTTTTTTTTTTTTGCGCACAGCAATTCCATTTATTAGTTTATCCGGTGAGATTTGGTGACCGAGGCCATTCGATTGGTCCAAGGTACCCTGTCCTGGCGATCATAATCCAGTTCAGGTGATGCACACCATCTCTCAGTAAGGAGCGGGCGAATTCCCACGCGTCAAGACGTTTTCCAGGAGCCCGTCGCAAAGGACGAAACGGTAACAAAAACGGTTTTCTCTGGAACGTCTCAATGGCGTTTGATTTCAGTGCGTTGTTGTGAGTTTCTTTGATTAGTTCTAGTATTTCGTGCCGTGTGGCCAGATTTTCGACTACTCCAGGTCTTCAGGTGCAGAGATGTTGCCTGTAATTAAATACGCCTGAGTTCCATCAATGTCTTTTGACTGCCATTTATTTTTATTGCATCCACACCGGGAGACATGCTAAGCGCGGGTGATGAACTGGCTCTCACGGCAACGAACTGCGAACGATAAACAACCTGAAAAATGCAACGATGACTTACTCCTGATTGTCACGGAAGTGCCGTCGATCCCGTTGCTCTCGGCGATGCCGGCAGCATCTCCGGAGACCTGGGCCGCGTCCACGGTGGCGGTGCTGAAGGTGATGCTGGCACTCGCTTGGATGCTGCCGGGTTTGAAGGGGAGGGAGACATCCACTTCCACGTCCAGTCCCCCTGCCAGCTGGTAGTTGTTCCA
Organism: Darwinula stevensoni; assembly: GCA_905338385.1. Taxonomy (NCBI): domain Eukaryota; kingdom Metazoa; phylum Arthropoda; class Ostracoda; order Podocopida; family Darwinulidae; genus Darwinula; species Darwinula stevensoni. The sequence goes on along the minus strand of CAJPEV010003113.1, from coordinate 2,598 downwards.
GAGCTGAAGGAAGAGGGTGCACCTTCACATCGTGCGCCTTCCGAATGGATATTCCAGGGATTTGGGAACGAACCGCGGATTGGATCTTATTGGCGAGGGCGATGGCGTCTGGGTGGGTGGTCGTGTCGTGGACTCCGGTTTTGAAGGTTTCGTTCAGCTCCAAAATCATCGTGTCCGTTTTCAGCGGGGAACTGATGGACAGCATCATCTCTGAAATATGATGAAGGCATCGATGTAGAAGGAGTGCCTCCGATTGAAGATGAAAGCGTTTAGATGGGGATTAGGGAGAAACCTGAGAAGGTCATGGTTTCGTCGTGGAAGAGGGCAGAGAGGGCGGAGAGCAAAGTCCCGACTTGGTCCTTGTCTTCCGTGGCTGGGAGGGAGTTCTGCACGGACGCGATGAGACTGCTCGCGTCCACGACCGAGTCTTCCATTGACGGATCCTTTCCCATTGCCACTCGCCAGGATCTCAACGCCGTCTGCATCAAATCCGTTTTGGCCGTTTTCATATCCTGCCAGGGAAAATAAATGTGGTATAGATCGACCCATTACTTTGTTTTAATGATTTTCTCTTAGGACAAACCTGGATCTGGCCGAGCTTGTTCGCAAGAGCCAGGAGCTCATCGTTGGAACCGGCGATTTTTCCCACCTCAGCCTTCAAGTCCGTGTTGAGAATTGCTTCCAGCTTAGTTTTTGCTCTCCATTTATCCTTTCCTTGGGTCGAAATCGTTAATATAAACTCAAAGGGCGAAATAAGGCCTTCCGGAAAGAAGTGATTCCACCCGGCTAGGGGCGAAACCTCCTCCGCTTGCTTTGGTTTTGGCTGGATCCAGAGTCACTATGATTCACTCTGGATTAAATTTGGTATTTCAATCATAATGTTGTACCACCCTAGAATTGAAACCCGGGAGCCCGAGTTGGGTCGATCGGACCAGATTTTGAGATTTAGGGAAAAATGATGCTCTAGAATCAGCACAGATTGCCTTGGGAGTTCCCAACAATATAAGCTGGCAATGGCCCCCAGGCTATTTCGCAACATTCCGGACTTGTGTTACACCCTGTATATATTCCATATTCCGAAGACTTTCCTCATGCGATTGGAACTTTGGATTAATGAATATGTGGGCGCTCTGCCAAAGAAAAAAAATGCAAACTGCTGGTTTCAATAACGAAAAATAGCATTGAGGGGAAATTGAATGATTTCCCTCGTGGAGGCGAAAAACTGCCCTTGCGTTGAAACGTACCGGTGACGATGACTCTGCTGAGTATTTTGGCCCCAGCGAGGGTCGTCATCTTCTCGAGAGGGTCGTCCACGCCCGCCCGCAGGTGATAGACGAGCTTCAGGGAGACTGCTGCTCCGGAATCCGTCCACTCCACCGCGAGAACCTCCACCGCGGAGGGCTCCAGTGGGAGAACCCCCACCGAGGAGGACTCTAGTGCGAGAACCCCCACCGCGGAGGGCTCTAGCGCCGTCCGCATCTGCAACCCCGAAAGAGCGGCTCGGCTTTCCTCAGCGGTTCCGATGGGAACTGGGGGAGGGGGGGTTTCGGCCTCACCTCCTCGAGGATCGTCCAGGTGAGCGAGGAGGGGTCGCCGGAGGGGAGTGCCAGTTCCATGTACGCGTGGGACCGGATCAGCGGGGTCGTCAGCGTCTCGACCATCTTGTCTGATGGAGAAACATTTTCAGCAGGTTTTCCCTTGATTTTTTAAAATTTATTAGGAGAGATTTTTATAATTTAAGCGACGTTCCCAATACTTACTTTTCTCTAAACTCTAAAACTCGCTCAAGTTCTTACGGTGCTTTTAAAACATCCAACATCCCGCTGTCTTTAGACTAAAAAAATTTAGCAAAAATAGTATTTAAAAATCCCAGTTTTGATATCAAACTGAAACTTGCATCCTCCCCGAGCACTGAAATCCTTGAATCCGAATCGACCTGGACTCCAGTGTTAATCCGAGAATCCACATCAAGCGTTGCGCTTAGAGTCGAAATGTAGGCCCCGCGAAACGAAATAGCTAAGCGACATGGCTCGGCGCAACCCATACGATCACGATCGAGACGAACTCAAACGAGAGCGAAGTCTGTCATCTTCTATCATAGAGCGTGCAGCTGGAGGTTTCCACTCCGCTCGTTGAGAGGGTCGGAGTATAGATGTCGCTGTCCTCCACCTCCTCACTCCCTCCACGGCCGAGCAGCGGACTCGACGAGACGGGCGTGTCGCGCTGAGGGATCCCGTTGGGTCGAATCTCCGAACGAGTCGATTCCCGATTCCGCTGCCTCGTGGAAGTGTCGATAAGAAGCCACCAGATGTCTCTGTAATGTTTCGGCCCTCCCCTACCCCTCGGAGTGTCGCATCTGGTCATACTCTCTATGGAAGTATCGGGTAAAGGATGTCGCAGCGTGGAGCGAACATGAAGGTTTCGTATCGGGGCCGCTCCGACCCACGCCTCTGTAACCTTAGCCTAAAGCGCCTATGGTAAAAGGGGTGGTTTTCGCGCACTATCTTTGTATTTTGAACTTCCGCATCCCATGACGATTTTATCCTCCATCGGAGACTTGAGCGAAAGACCTCATTTTGTAGGGTGCCAAATTGGCTA